>JAOXJP010293680.1:0-33000 GCA_025762735.1 Platanus orientalis | reverse complement strand
CCCCAAATGCAACTAAACAACTTACCCTTAATCTTAGGAACTCAGACCAGTACTAAGAGTCAAACCCCTAGACCTCCAGATCTAGACTTTTCCTCTTCAAGTGAAGAGGAGAACTAATGTCCAACTCCATCGGTTAACCCCGAGTTGGCAACTACTTCAAGAAAAGCCTAACCCCCCAGTGAAAGGGTTAGCGACCTTTCATGCACCGGCATCATGCACTAAAGAGTGGGCCCGAGAAACACAGGCGGGCGGGAGAATCTGAACCCCTCCCGAACACTGATGTCTACAAGGCTAGACCTGTTTGAGGCTAGGGGCAAAAAAGGGACAAAAGACAAAAATAAATATTACAAAGCTCAAAGTGAAAGCCGAAAACGGCACTCTGACCCAGTCTTGGTAAACAGGGGCAAAATATGGAGCAAATTAAGTCAGCACTTAGGGTGAAAACCAGAAATGGCACCCTGAGTCAAGGCAATCAAGTCATGAGCACATATCATCAGAAATCATCTCTTGACAAATCAAAAACAAAGACCTCAAACATATGCATGTAATCCCACTCTCCTGAAAGAAACACATTCAGTATCCAAAACTTGCAAGCCTTTCATTCCTCACTCGGACTAGGCATGGCATCCTAGCAGATGAAAACACAACCCTATGTATTCAAGAGTCATACAACATGTCATCCCTAATGTTCACAGGCCCTGAGGGGCCCAACTTTTCAAAATCAATGAAATATTTTTGCAAAAAGAATTTGTAAAAGCAAATGAAAGTTTAGCCGATCTAGGCTTCAAGCTCAATCATCAATCAATCAGCACCATCAACCATTGAATACATCATCCATCTCACTAGGGAAGTCTTCTACACAGTCGTCAATAACTCTGGGATCAAGGGGTAATTAAAAGTAAATCGATATGAAGTATCATCTGTAGCAAAGTGACATTCACGACCCAGCCAAGCATCATTCGCGGCCAAGAAAAACTAGAGATGATACATTATCTCCAAAAGAAAGAGTGGAGATGATGAGTCATCTCCCATCAATTTTGATTGGAGATGACCCATCACCTCCTAAAGAAATAAATCGAGATGAAGCATCATGGTCTAGCAAAGTGTCATTCAAGGCCAAGCAAAGCTGGAGATAATACATCATCTCCCCAAGAGAAAATAGAGACAACGATTCATCTCTCATCAATTGTGATTAGAGAAGACCCATCATCTCCTAAAAAAAGTAAATCAAGATGAAGCATCATCTCCAACAAAGTACCATTCACGGCCCAACAGAGTGCCATTCACGGCCTAGCTAAGCGCCATTCATGGTCAAGCAAAGCTGGAGATGATACATCATCTCCCTAAGCAAGAGTGGAGACAATGAGTCATCTCCCATCAATTGTGATTGAAGATGACTTGTCACCTCCCAAATGAACAAATTAAGATGAAGTATCATATCCAATCAAGTGTCATTCATATCCCAACAAAGTGTCATTCACAGCCAATACATCATCTCCCAAAGAAAAAGTGGAGACGATAAGTCATCTCTCATCAATTGTGATTGGAGATGACCTGTCACCTCCAAAAAAAAAAAGAAAATCAAGATGAAGCATCATCTCTAGCCAAGCGCCATTTATGGCCCAACAAAGTACCACTAATGGCCCAATAAAGCTAAAGATGATGCATCATCTCCCAAGACATGTAAACAAAGATGACGCATTATCTCCCATTAACCGCGATTGAAGATGACACGTCACCTCTCAGAAAAAGAATCAGCACCAATCAATCAGCAAATCAACAATGCAATGATCAAGCCCATTCAGCTATAAGAAACCATGAAGTCCGTATGCAGCAAGCAACCATGAAGTCTATACACGGCAAGCAACCATGTAGTCTGTACACGGCAACCAACAATGGAGTCCGTATGCCGAAAGCAACAATGAAGTCCCTATGCGGTGAGAAACCATAAAGTGTGTACAATCCAAGCAACCATGAAGCCCATATGTGGCAAGAAACCATGAAATTTGTACGTGGCAAGCAACCATGAAGTTTGTATGCGGCAAGCAACCACGAAGTCCGTACGCGGTAAGCATCCATGAACTGAAGAAGTCCACCCAACGGCAAACAAATCCATCAACCTATAAAAGTTTGCCCTATGGCCAAGCAATCCAATGATAAATCATCACCCCAGTTAAGTCCATCTCTATGGTAATGTTTGATAAAAAATGATGCATCGATAATTTTTCAACCTTGAAACCAGGCCTCATAAAGGTTGGGTGAGGACTCCACCTCACAGAAAAGGCCACATTTCAACATCATAGATTGCCTATCAGGAATAAGCAAATGTCTATCATCTTTCCATTGCCTACGTAACATGACAAACATGAATATGTGAAACTAATCTCTGATATGCTTTTCTTATGCCACCACAGGTTTGGTGAGGGACTCTAGGTCTTGTCTCACCAGAAATGGCCAAAACCGTTGACATGACAAATTGCCTTTCGAGTATAGGCAAGTGTCGACACCATTCCATAGCCAATATATCATGAAAATCACCTTTGGAAATTGGTTGAAATAGATATGTAGTATCGATGCTTTGTGAACTTTGAAATCTCGAACCTCTATGAAATCTCAAATCTTCCCCAAGGGGTCAAAAAGTTGTTTAGCTGCATTTTACTCATATAGAGCCAGAATATTCTTCGGTTGGACCTCCAAATTAGGATTAGTTGGTGTCCATCTTAATGAAATTGTGAAGCCTTCAAAAAACTGTCTAAGGAACGCGAGCTTTCATGGGACTTATCTGCTGAGATTTCCATAAATACTCCAAAAAAAGCAACAAATCAGGTGCTCAATCGACTCCTAGGAGTTCACCCAAACTCATAAATTCAATCTATCAGTGGCTACCCCATAGTAAATCCAAGACCTCTAGAGTATTAAAGTTTCACAGGATTACAAAAACTCAATATTCCTAGCCATCATTTCTACTCAAGTCAGAACAAAGCACTTTCTGTCTATATTTGGCACATAAAATGCCCTCATAAATTAGTCGAGACTCAGAACGTAGCAAGGTCAGACCCATTTTCTAAGTTTTACCCTTACCCTCAAAAGATAATTTCACAAATTTGAGCATCGGAGAATGTCCAGTAGCTCAACTCCACCAACCTTTAGGTAGTTACAGAAACCCTCTCTCTCCAAATGACCCTTTGAAAATCCTCTGGCAACTACCCAGGAATCCAGTGGTCAATCTGTCAATTCATATAGCTCTGAAACTCCCTAAGCTTCAAATCCCCCAAACATTGCCTATGATAGAGATCTACAGAAAATCCAGTGGCATCTCTAATTCAAAGTTCTCTGATTGCTAAAAATGGGTTTTTGACCTAGTTTTCTGCTTGGACATCATAATTTAGCATAGTCAGAGGCTATGGTTCACCTGGACTAGGGGCCATCTTTCACCTGACAATTATCAAGATCATTTTTACCATCTTGTCCTTCTAAAATGCATTTAAGCACTTTTCAGGTCAGAAAACCCTGATTTCACCCCTTGCTCTTGTCGTAATTTGGTTCTAACTGGTCCGTTGCAACAGGAATATTCGTAACCCTAAAAGAAGACACTAAGTTTGCCAAGTTCTGAGCCCAAAAGCTCACAGAAGTTGATAGCACAGTAAGGGTTCAAAAACCCTAAAAGCATTTAATGCACATTAATGGCATTTAATGCATCTAGATGCCTCCCCTTGATATTTGCAACCTTTTAACACCTACCAAATGGCATCTAAACTCACCCCTTTGTCCACCCCACCAATCCATGTCAACAAACACACCCTCATCTCCACCCTCCACCTAATCAACTTGAATTAATGCCAGCCCTTCCCTTGTCCATGTCACCTAGCACAAATCCCATTAATCTCAACCATCCATCCTAAGTGAATCCTAGCCCTACACCTAAAATTAGCTAACCTAATCCCCACCCTCCATCTAGATATATCTAGGATCAATCCCAACCATCCACCACTTCAAATTGGGGCTATTTCATGCAAAGAGGGGTTGGCAACAAAAAAAAAACCCTAAAAAAAAAAGGAGAGGAAGAAGAAGAAAAAGTGAGGATTTTTAAACTTCAAGCCTTAGTTGGCTCAAGGTAATCCTAAACCCAACTCAATTTTGTTCTTCTTATGCTCATATGCTCAACTACTAAGTTGTTATGTTGTCCAATTCATGATATCTAGCTGCTTCAATTCGAGATACATAATAAAGGCTTAACAGCCTCTATTTGCTTTAATTTTGAGCATGTTTAGTGTAGAATTTATTGTGAATTTTGCACTAATATTTTGGAGCTCAAATTTTAGTATGTTATACTAGATATATATATATATATATATATATATATGTCTACTTCTTAATTTAATTTCATGATTTTCTAAGCTGCGAAAGGCCTCGAGATAGCCCCCCAAACAGACCCCAAAATCTAGGTCTTATGTGACCTAGGTTCAACCCATTATTTGTGAATTTTTGTATGATTTTTATATGCATGTTCTTTAGCCAAATTTTGGATATGTTGTTCCTTTGTCAATTTCCTACTAGCATGCTTAATTTCATATTTTTTCTCAAAACCCCAGCTACTGGATTTGCTCCCAATAACTAATATCTGAATTTTATGGAAATAAAATTCAGGCATTGAACAAATAGGTGTTAAGGGAATATTCAGGTGTTGTGATCTAGAACCCACCCCAAGGAACCCTAATTTTTCCTAAATGTGTCCCTAAGCACTTGTAACCTTCTGAAATTAAATCATGTGCTTCTGCACCTCTATTGGCCCTTATTTTCCTCCCAGTGCTTGAATTTAATTTCAGGTGTTGAGAAGAGAAATTCAAGCATTGGAGTGGATTTTAGGCACTAGGTTGTGTTAAAAATCAGTTTTTCAAAATTAGTTAAGTGTATGAGCAACCTAGGTTTAGTTCAAAAACTTAAGAGAACCCTACCCCTCTAGGTCCCTCCTGTGGGGCACAAAAACCAAGGCTGGTTGCTAACCCCAACACCTAACACCAGAATTTACCCACCTTAAATTAAATTCAGGCATTGAACATTCAGGCGTTAGACTAAAAAATAGGCGTTAGGATTGTGGTAGATGACCAAGTTACCCTATTTGGGAGAGCGAATCTCCACATGGGTAAAGGCGATGTCCCCTAGGGCTACACAATGTAACCATAGGAAGCATCCCCTAACCTAATCTAAGGGTCCCATAGCATTGGGATCCACCAAACCACCCTAAAAGATCACATTAAAATGTTGATCTGATCAGCTTCTAATGCCTGAATTTCACCCTGAATTAAATTCAAGCGTTGATTAAAATTCAGGTGTTAAGCCTAAAACATAGAAAAACACAACATTTTTCTTTTCTCCCCTTTTATGTCAAGGTTAAGCCCTACCCTAAAAGGCCAACCAATGAACATTTTAGAGGGGTCTACCATCTCTCTAAAAGTCACACCCATGAGGGGTTCTTCTGTACTTAAATCTAGTTGATTTAAAAGGCAGTTTCTTGATTTTTCAAAAACCAACACTTGAATTTCTCCTGAATTAAATTCAGGCATTGGGACTAAATTCAAGCCTTAAGCCTGAGAAAAATCCAGAAAATAGCAAACTCCAAAATTCACAATCATGAACTTTAGCATAGTTTAAGACATGTATGAATGAGAGAAGCTGCCCTAAAAAGACAGATATTTAGGGTGCCTAACACCTTCCCTAAATGCAACCAAACAACTTACCATTTATCTCAGGAATGTGGACTAGTATTAGGAGTTAAACCCTTAAACCTACGGGTCTAGACTACTCCTCTTCCCCAAAGAGGAGAACCGATGTCCAACTTCGTTGGTTAACCCCGAGTTGGTGGCGACTCCCAAAAAAGCATAACCCTTCCATAAAAGGGTTAGCAATCTCTCATGCACCGGCATCACGCGTCGAAGACTAGGCCCAGAATCCACAGACGGGTAGGCGAAGGAATCCAAACCCCCCCAGACCCCGACGTCCACACATCCCATTTTATGCTTGTGGCTTCCTAAACATTGAAGCTTTGGATTGTGAAAAAAACTTAAATAATTATGTGTGATGTAATAGCAAATGCCATGAGCTCACTTGTTTATCTCTATTTGTATTTATTTTCTATTTCTTTTTTATTTTCTTTTCTTTAATAGGCTACAGACAAGTTATTCAATTTGAATCAAAACTATTCAGATCTTCTTGAATCATCATTAACAATCCAAGATTGGAAATTTGGTGGTTCACTCTATTTGCATGAATATGGGTGCACTGGGTTTCAATTGTACAAATGAAACCTAAATAATTGTGGATAAATTTTTGCATTAATTAAAAGCTTTAAGACAAAGAAAGATTTGGATCCAGCAGTACGTCTTAACATTTCGAGAGAAGTACGGGGATCGAGATATAACTGATAACTTGTGATTTAACAGAAGATCTGACCCTATATAGAGTGGAATTTGGAATCGAATTTGCATAGTTGAACAATTAGGATAATGTTTTGTTGAATTGAATCTCATCATATTCATGTATCTGATGTATTAGGGTACGATGAAATAAATTTTACAAGAAAATCTTACCCATCTGGAAGGGATGGCTTATCCTTTGATATGCCACAATGAATTCAATGGAAAACGGATTAAGTGATGAGACAGTATGGTCATCCATCTCATCGCTGCTAGGTCTCTGATCAGGCAATCAAAAAGCAATAAATGTGCTCGATTAATAGTTGTCTATGTATGATGAATTTACTTGTATCAAAACGTTATAATCATGCAGATAGTTCATCCAAACGATGGCTAATTGTTGTTGTTGTTTATGTAAAGGGGATTAGTTGATTTAAAATGTTACATTATGTGATGCATTATTGGATTCGCAGCACATTCTTTTTGCCAACTTTTGGATGGACCCCTACCAGTACTTCTGTTGATTCCTTAAATCAGTGTCTTTAAGCATCTTATTTCGGGCAGTGCGTTAAGAAGTCCAGATAGAATGGTTATATATGTTTAATTAATTCAGTGTGATGAATTGTTTCAAGTCCGGCCCTAATCTAATTGCCTTGATTTTATTGAATTGGCCTCCATTAGAACAATCTTTTTAAACCCCACGGATTTTGTCCGCCTCCCTTACGAATGCTTAGGTCCGCTGGGCGTTAAGGGGCAGACACATCAGCACCAAAAAATGATAATTTCCCCAAAAAGTGTAATCACCTTTTGGCACTGATGTGTCTGCCCCCGATGCCCAACAGACCTAAGCGTTCGTAAGGGAGGTGGACAAAATCCTTCCTCTCCTTTAAAAGGCATTCTGAATGAGTTGTTTCAATTCTACAGTTTCAACCAAGTAGAGTCTTAAGTTCACATTTTTTTTTTTTTTTTGGAACAAGTATTATCCCCCAAGACGACTTAATTGATCCATGATCTTTCAAGAGATTCCCTATAAATATGAAACACACAACCATATTAGAAACTTAGATAATTGAATTGTATTAGTAAGTACACTTGTTTCCAAATTAGAAGGAAGATAACTAATGTATCTTCACACAACTCATCCTCCTACAAAGCTTTAGGAGATGTGAATGTTTTTGGTACAAGTCATTGGGAACAATCAACAATAAATATCACTAGAATTGTCCAAAGTGTTTTCGTGGGAAAGAGTAGTATCAAATTATCGTGGATGGAATGGGAGATCCTCTAAAACATTGAAATTAGTTGCTACAAATTTTTAAATAATTTAACAGAAGATTAGCCACTGATAGACTAAGGCCAACTAAAATTAATGTTGCTGACTCAAATTATTTGGGATAAGACTTAGAAGATGATGATGGTGATGGAAGATCTCATAAATTTAGTAAAAAAAAGCTTCAGTAATAAGGGTTGATTTTTCAATTAATAATTAAATTGCGGTTGTATTTTCATTCATGTTCTTGATGTTGCAACTCCACTTTTATGCTTTGAGATGCAAATGGACAAAAATTCCCTTGTAATAAGAGTGGAGCTACAAATCAAACAAAAGGGTATTTGCTCCTGCTCACAACTAAACAATAAAAGCGTGGTATAGGAGTGGAAATAACTCAGCACCCTTCATCAATCAGTTCTTAATAAATAAACCACGTATTATGTTACATGATCAACCCCATGGATGGCTACCATTTGATAGCCAGGATATATGACATGGTTTACTAAATAGACAACGGATATGTATAGAAAAACAGTAGCATAAACATTAAGGAAATTAGTATCCTTGTGTAATTGTTTGAAGCTTCAACTTGTTCTTTGTCTTATGCAAGATCAGACGTGTAAAATGATACTCTTACACATTAGTGTTCAGTGAGATCTAAATTTAGAGTTGCAAGTTTAGAGACCTTGAAAATCCTCTTCCTCTTTACCTAAAAAAAAATAAGAATAAAAATTATAAAATAAGGGGAAAAAAAGGTCAACCACAATTGAGCCATTGAATATCATAGTGGCCTTACTCTCTCTGACTGTACGAAATTAATCTAAGCTAATTCTCAATCTCACTTTCAATTATTAATTTTAAATCCAAAGATTATAAAATTTTGAAACCCACAACCAACTTGGGTTTTCTTTATTTTAGCAATAACCTATGGTTTCCATAGTGGTTGTTATGTTAATCATGAATGTCCTGAATTTGCAAATAACGAGTATCTTGAAGAAATAACACTACAGCATCATATTCACAAGAACAGTGAATCCGCGAAGACCATACTGTGACTCTCTCTCTCTCTCTAAATTTATCACATGTGCCGACTCTCAGTTGGCTATAATCTACAAAGAGGGACTTCAAATTAACTTTGGTTTACAACTTACAATTAGAAAAAAAAAAAAAAAAAAGGATGTTATAAGGAGGGCATTAATTGTTAATGTTTGTAAAAGTAACGACTTATAGACACTGTTATTAACAGTTATAAAGGCCATTAATTAAACCGTATTTCTGGTACACACAGAAAGATATGCATGCGCATACACCCACGCACTTATTGGCACATCCCATAACATGTGCTTCTTTTAATTGACTATATTCGTTGGCAAGAATCCCTAAATTTCTGTTGGTTTGGAGGCATATTCCTCAATTTAAAGTCAGTTACATTGTCTTCATTTTATTTAAGGTTATGAGTAAACTATAAGTCAACAAAAAAATCACTACAACTACAAGAAAAATAAAAAATAAAAAAATTGGTTTATGAAAGAGAAATGTTTGGTCCATATCACTTTGCACATCACTATCTATAGCAGATCTTCCATTGGCGATTTCCTTCATGTGGCTGCAATTCATCTCTATCGAATCCAACCCACTTGCGAGAGATCCAAATAAACAATAAAATAGGAGTACGGTATAATGGGTTTGTTACTGTAATGAAAGGTTTTGTTACACAAAACTTGTAAGGGTTTTAGGTTAGGATGGGTACTGTTACAAGGTCAGTCTTTTAAATCATATCCATTACACGACAGAATTCCACCCAAGATTCCTGATTGTCCTCTCTGTCTCTCTCTCTCTAAAAAAAGGAATCTTCTCAAAATATGAAAGGAATCTTATTAATACTTAACATTTATGATAAAGTACGAAAGATGATCCTTGGACAATGGGTTTTTTTCTTTTGGTTGGTTGGACAAGGGAGTTGATCCAAATATAATGCATTACAAATAACTGAAAGTAGGATGCAAAAATAGTTAATTACAATTGAAAACGAGAACACAAGAAAGTCATGAGTAATGATCTCTTTAATGGGAGATACTTTATTTAGAGTGGTTTATGCAATTGATTAAAAACCTTATTAAGAAATACAAGATTCCACATTGTGATTTAACAGCAGATACGACCTTGGAGTAGAATGGTAGAACAAGATTTATGTAACTGACCCCAAGCAGTTGGGATAACGCTTTGTCATTCTTGTTGTTGGATTTATCCAATAACACGTTCAGGTAAGACCCACCATACATACAACATATTCTTTCTCAACGGGTACCTAATATTTTCTCCCAGTCTAATTAATTTATCTTAAAGAGTAGGCAACAAGAGTTGGGTCAACTTTGGCTTTCTTAGAGCAACTAATACAGAAGCCATATGTGTGGCATTTTCCCCATTTCATTCTTGAGTAATACAATTTTGAGAAAGTTGAGATACCCTAATGGATCCGTTATATTAGATGTGCACGCGTGCCGTATCCATTATGTAGCTAACAATACCATGCTCAAGATTGATAAGTTGGGGCGTCATAGGCATAGTATAAGGGGGAGCGTCTTTCAGGGAAGGTGGGACTCAGACACATCATTTGATTCTTTCACAATGAAGTAGACAAACTATGGACATGGAGCTCACAAGCCAAACTAGTGTGATAATATTATCACCTTCCTAACTATCGCCAATATAAAAATGTGGGATATTCGGATTGTTGAAAAACATGAGAGAAAAGTGATGAAAAGAACAAAATGAAATATTAAAAACTAAAGATGAAAGGTGAGATATGATTGGCGTTTGATTCCCGCCATTTTGTGTCAAAAACTTTAAATTCTATGCCTACCCTAGCACCCAATATTGTTTTGTTAACGTCACTTGGGATGTCATCGAGGTCAACAGAACTCAACTTCCAATCCACATCAATGAAATCTTATTTTTGTCCCAAAACCCGCTACTGATGGCCTTATTGGAAACCAAGGGTGTTATTCAATGGGTTAAATCAAAGCTAAACCTCCGGCAAGGGTGGCGGGTTGAGGGCATAGATTCTCAAGGGCTGGCTGGCGGGTCGAGGGCATGGAAGAAGTACTCAGGACTTCTGCCAACCTATAGCTCACCTCTGAGGATTTAATTGGCCACAAATTTTGAGGGTTCTATAGTCACCTCTTCTAATCCACACACACCCCTCACCCACCATCATGGACCAGACCATTGACCACATCACCCGTACCCTGGATTCTCCATCACGAGAACTCCTTGAGGCTCCTGTAATAGTAGAAGAGATCAAGTCAACTGTGTTTTCCATAGGAAAGCTGAAAGCCCCTGGCCCTGACAGTCTTTAAGCTGGCTTCTTCTAAGCTTACGGGGACATCGTGGGGGATGATGTCACTCAATATGTTCTCGACTTCTTTTAAGGTAACGTCAACCTCTCCTCAATCAATAAAAATTTCATTGTCCTCATTCCAAAAATTAGGCCAACAATCAAGGTCAGGCATTTCCATCCAATAAGCCTTTATAACATCATTTACAAGGTGATAGCCAAACTCCCGGCCAACAGACTTAGCCGAGGTATTGACAGCCTAGTGTCTCCAAATCAACATGCCTTTATTAAAGGTCAAAACATTTCAGACAACATCCTAATCTCACATGAAATTCTCCACCACATGCGGAGACACCGAATGAGGAGGCACCTCATGGCCTTAAAGCTAGATATGAGCATGGTGTATGACTGCATCGAGTGGCCCTACCTCATGTCTGCTCTACAAAAGATGGGATTCAATGCACAATGGCAGCTCTGGATCTACCAATGTATCTCATCCGCCTCATTCCACGTCCTCAATGGCCGCCCAGGGCTACTCTTCATTGCCTCTAGAATTCTTCGGCAAGGCGACCTGTTATCCCCATATTTGTTTATTCTTTATGTGGAAGGACTTTCAGCCACCATCCACCACCACCAACTTCAGGGGCTCCTCCAAGTCTCTCATATCCATAGAAGGAGCCCGACCATCACCCTTCTATTTTTGCGGACAATTGCTTTATATTTGGGGCGTCAGATACACAATACACCAACACCTTGCAAGCAATCCTATGGCTATTCCAACATGGGTCTGGGAAAATGATCAACTTTGCTAAGTCTAACATCACATTCTGCAATCAGATCCCCTAGGCAACCAGATTGGTGCTCAACCAGGTACTCCACATTCCCATTTCTCCAAGTACCGATGGATACCTTGGGCTCCTATCCTTCATCGGTTGTAATAAGTCAACCATGTTTGGCTTCCTGGAACAACGTGTGGGTGGCCAAATTATTGGTTGGAAGGAGCACCTCCTGACCCCTACTGGCAAAGAAATCCTACTTAAATCAATCGTGATGGCTATTCCGATTCATGCCATGTCTTGCTTCTTACTCCCCAAAATCATTTGCCAAAATATTGATAAAATTCAATGACAATTCTGGTGGGGACAAATCAACAATGAGAAACGAATCAACTGGGTGGCCTGGGAGCATCTTCGTTGCTCCAAGCGTGATGGTGGTTTGGGATTCCATGACTTATACCTACTTAACCGCGCCCTCCTCGCCAAGTAATGTTGGCGGCTGCTTACACAATCAGATTTGCTGTGGCGCCGCTTCATGGCCTCCATCTACTACCCAAACACCAACATCGTTCAAGCAAGTCCCACCAGTCCGACTCATGGGCCTAGCAAAGTCTTCTTCATGGACGGTCAGTCCTCCAAAAAGACCTTATATGGGAAGTGTGTTCCACGGCTCCCTTTATATTTGGGACACTTCGTGGCTCCCTTCTAGAAATGGATAAAAACTTCGTTCCCCCGCTCCCCCAACCCAACTTCACATTACCATCAAAGACCTGATAGCCAACCCCACCATGACATGGGATCTTACTCCCATTACTCACCACCTCTCCCATTCTGATGCTAATGCCATCCGTAAGGTTAAACTAAGCCCCAACATCACCCAAGACACCCCCCTTTGGGTCCATGAATGAACTGGCCCGCTTCTTGGTTAAAACGGTCTACGTTCGCCTGGCAGGGGTGCACCCCTCAGCCCCTTCCAACACACTATCTCCCTTCTCAAGATAGAAGCTGATTTGGTACTCTCTCGTACCCCCAAAGATCTGAATCCTTCTATGGCAAATCTATATCAATGCTCTAGTAGTCAAAATACGATTACTCACACGTGAGCTGGACATCCAAACCAACTGTGATCTTTGCAACCACCCAGCCGAATCTTTAAACCACTGCCTTTTTTGTTGCCCCTATGTTAAAGCCACATGGGATAGGACCCTCCCTGCCACCCCAAGCAACTTCCCGCGTCAAGGAGAAGCAGCCGATAGGATCATGCACCTGCTAACAGCCCAAAGCTTGCCCAAACATCTTAAGCTCAAACAGAGACAACAAGTTGGCTTTACATGTTGGGCCATCTGGACCCACCGCAACCGTTGTTCATTTCAAAATTATGCACCTAATTTGTAATCTATGTTCTCTAACTTCTGCAGGTTGACCAAGGAATGGGATTGGCTCGCTCAGGAGGATGGCCACGCTCCACATGCTGATGTCCCTAGCCCACCGGGCCTTTTTTGTGATCCTACCCACCAGTCTAATGCAACGATCATCACAGTAGATGCCTCATTCTCATCCCCAGCTGAAGATGCAAGCATCGCAGCCATCGCATGGAACCATAACAGGACACAGGTGGTAGGATCATCAATCTAGAATATTGCTGCAGTATCCTCTTTTGAAGTTGAGATGAAGGCCATCTGGCTGAGTCTACTTCTTGCTGAAAGACTCACTCAAGTCGAAGCCCGGATCCTCAGTGATGCACAGGCGGTGGTTTTCGCCGTTAATGGCACCATTGATCAGTGCCCACGGCAGCTTCGTCCTCGGTTTTTGGAATGTAATGTTTTTGTTTCATTTGGATGGTAGGCTCTAGGTGGCCTATTTACCTCGTGGTGGAAACCAGGAAGCTGATTTCCTAGCTCGTGTAACCCGGTGCCTCTTGGACCTGGGCTTGGACCCTCCTTGGTGGATTTCTGCCCCCATAGATGCCTCGCCATCTTCCTTGTAAGGACAACTTTGTTCACCAAAAAAATGAAATCTTATTTTTGAATGAAATTTTCAAAAAGTGATTTGAAACCCGAAACCTCGACTAAACTCCGAAGTCCAAACTCAGTGCCTTGGAAATCGTATTTTTTATTGGTGTTGGCCACCCTGTCATGTACATCCATATTACGAAGAAAAAAGAAAGCGAAAATGCTAGCGTGATCACCTAGCATTAACGTGGGATGAGTCGATTCCCCCAGGATTTCGACATGTGTGAAACTTGAACTCAGTAAACGTATGAGTTAGTTTAAGTTGATGGCTCATTATACTTTTTGATTCATTTTCAGTCAACTGAAAATTCCACCATTTTTTTTCATTTTTGGGTAAGGAAACTCAACCTGTCTATGTCAACCCTGTGGTTGTTGGATAAATTGGATATTCAAAATAAGAATCGCATTGACCTCCATTTTCTTTGTGCTAAGTGACAATATGCTTTTTCCAATTCCACTTTTTTTTTTTTTTTTTTTTTGGTAGAAAGAAAATTTTTATTTATGAATCTTAAAATTTGGGTACAAATCTTGGCATCCTCTTGTACAATCCTTTGTAAGCAAGGCAGCATCTTTTTTTATGAATAACTCTTAATTGAAAGAAAGAGGAGAGAAAAGCCAACGCCCGAGAAGGGCAACAAAGACAAAAAGAAACCAAAGAATAAGTGGAGCAACCCTTAAAGGGGAGCATACAAGAACAAAGCTACTCAATATAAAATATACATGAATGCCAATCTCTAATCAGATCATTTATGGCGAGGTTCTCAAAGTCTTTTGAAGCCTTAGCCCAAGGAGCAATCTCAAAGCTAATAGAGTTTATGACTTCAGAGAGAGATCTACAAACCCCTTTGAAAATCATCCTGTTGCATTCTTTCCATATACCCCAGCAGACACCATAAAGAATAGCCAACCAAATTTGTTTTCCTCTAAGGTGGTGGATGTGGGCACGTCATTGCCTTAGTAAATCAACAAGGGAGCGAGGCATGACCCAATATAAAGAAAGACGATACAAAAAGTGATTCCAAATGCTAGAGAAAAAGGGACAGTGAAGTATTAAGTGAGCACCTAATTCGCCGACGGATAAGCATAGAACACAGATATGAGGGGAAAGCATCATATAAGAACGCCACCTTTGGAGAGCATCCTTGGTGTTCATCTTACAATGGGAAACGATCCAAAGAAAAGCTTGAACTAGATGAAGGGAAATGTCATTCCACACAGAATTGACCAAATAGGGAGAATTAGGGGAGGAGGTGACAGAGGTGGATGAAGGAGAAGAAAGGAATTGATATAAATATTTAACAAAAATAATACCCTAAAGAGTCAAGAGACCATTTGTAATGATTAGGACGAGAAGAAAATAGATGAAGTTGAGCAATGGATTCATATAGGGAAGACATGTAAACAAATTCAGAGTTTCGAGGATTCTAGTAAATATGAGGTTTCAAGAAGGGACATTGGAAGAGATGGATAGAAATTCAGAGACAGAAGCATTTTTATTGTGGGAAATTTGAAAAAGGCAAGGAAAACAAGAAGAGGGAGGGGAATCACCAGTCCAAACATCAATCCAAAACCTGATACAATTTCCATTCCCAATAACTATGGAGAGGTGAGAATAGACTAAAGGACAAGTGGCAAAGATATGTTTCCAAATGATTGAAGCCCAAGAGGGAGGTTTTAGGGTTTGAATCCCATCCATTTTGATCTAATTTGTACTTGCAAAGAATGAGGGAATGCCACAAACTAATTTCTTTCAATGTTAAACATCATATCCATTTTCCAAGAAGAGACTTACTTTTCAAAGTGATGTTTCTAATTCCAAGACCCCCCATTGACTTTGGCTTGCAGACATCATTTCAATTGAGAAGATGGTCCTTATTAGATCTACCCCCTTCCCATAAGAAATCCTATTGCATCTGCTCCAATTTATTTACCACCTTTATTAGAATGGAAAACACAGATAAGTAATAAATTGGAAGATTGGATAGAACTGATTTGATAAGGGTAATTCTGCCTCCCAGAGATAAGTGAGATGTTTTTTTCAAGATCCAAGCCTCTTCTCAACTTTCTCTACAACCAGATCCCAAAATCATCCCAAATGGAGTGGACCACCAAGAGGAAGACCAAGATACTTAAGAGGCCAAATATCCACTTTACAGCCAAGAATGCTTGCTAAGGAAAGAAGAAGGTGGTTGTCCACATGGATCCCAGGAATACTAGATTTTCACCAATTTAGTTTAAACCCCAAGATCAATTCAAAAATTTGAAAGATGAGTTTGAGATTTGTAGCGGCATCCTTCCCAACCAGTTTATAGATTCCTAGTAGTTTACTCAATGCTTAGCTAATGCATAGGACGTTTTATTTTTTGTTCTATTTATATGCCCGATTTCTATGAATTCAAACATCCAAATAAGGTTCTTATAGACCTCAATACATAAATAAATCTCATTGTTCTCCTATAACACCAAATTTTGTTGTTTTGAAACTTGCGTTCAAATTATCGAATTGTGTACTAGTTTGTTTATTATTTTATATGGTGGACATTCATTCCAAGTCTCACGTGTGAAACTTCTTAATTACAATTTCTTTATTTAAATTGGTTTTGATTGTTCATCTTGATGCTAAATTTATTAATGAAGTTGAATCCTTGATCAAGTAGGAATGTTATTGTTTATCTTATCCCTATTGACTTTGGATAGCATTTGTTGAAACATAAGATATGTACAAAATGGAGGAGTTGTGCACAAATTGGATTGCTACATCACACTTTTGGGTGTGTTAGGAGTCTAAAAAAAACCTTGGCTGCAAATCCATGAAATCAAAATATTATATTATACACAAAAAGGGTTTTTTTCCTTTGTTAGTCGTGAATGGCATGTTTAGTCACGAACTCACTATCTAGTTGCAGTTAAGCTTCTTCAATCCTAATAGAGGGGTATTTCAGGAAATTTTCTTATGGTAAAAAATTTTTGTTAATAAATGTCCCCCTCAAAAACAATTCATGTTATTTTTGCAAGTGAAGCGGCACAATTTTCAAAACCAATGATGCTTTCAATTCATGAATCTAGCTTATTAATGTCTTCAAATTTTAGGTAAAATTAAATTCTACCCTTGCTTTTTAGGGTGAAAAAACAACTTTTCCATTCATGACTACCTTATCTTTTTGTATGGCATTGCAAAAAGAAAAAAATAGCTCTACTTTTCGTAGGCCATGTTTTTTTCATTTGTGAAATTACACCATATATAACCCATAATTATTTAAATCAAGTTATCTTCTTCATTTTACCACTTTATCATTTACAGTATTTAAAGCCTATAACCCGCAAACAAGAACCCCTTACCTTGCTATCTTAGGCACTAAAACCCTCTTCGAATCCATCCAAAGAAGTCCTACTTTTAGAAACATTCCCATTCTATTTTTTTCATCTCTAAGCAAACCCGTTACCAAGTTCTTGAACCATGATCCTTTTTTCTTGAATTTCTTTGACTTTTAACCTGCAAACCCTTCTTTTGACTTGGTGAGTTTATTCCCCTTGTTGTTACCTCAATTGAAGCTTTACTTGTGTCAGAATATAGGCTCCTAGAAATGTGGTGCTAATGGATCTTCCTGAGATCCAAGGGATTGGTCCTGGTAAGAATACTCCTTTACTTTCTTTTGTTCAGCAAAGTTTATTGAACCATCTTTATTTTCTTTTCCTTTAGATGAGGAGGTGATACCAATTGGTGTCATTGTTTTCAAGAGAGGCTAGTACAATGATAAATAGACAACACATGATCATTGAGAGTAGAGGTTTTAGAGCATATTTCCATTATCATGACTGACACTCCATATTTGGCTACCGTGAAGACTGAGGTACTTGATACTCTTTCCGAAGTCAAAGTGTATGTTCAAAATGACAATTTACTAGAAGGAATTCAGTTCAAGAAATTGAATCTGATCCTACTATACAAGTTGATTTAATGGCAAAGGAACAAGAGGAGAAAGCTCTTTTCGTGGAATGGATTGTAAGTATACCGATTTGATTTTGTTGTTATGACCAAACTTGAGACCATAGTTGATGCAGTGCGAGCGTAGGGGACGAATCTCACCAACAGATTGGGAACAACCTTTTATGAACCTCTTGATTTTCGAAACTGAAAATACCAGGAACAGGGACGTGTTGATTTCTTCCAAAAGAAAAAATGCCAAGAATTTAGGGTAAAGATCAAATCTCAATAACTGAAAACTTAATACAATAATTCAATGATTAATAATGCTCAATTACATTGTGCTTATTTATAAACTAAAGAACCAAAATATAAAAAAACCCTAAACAAATCTAAAGAAATTCGTCCAAATTTTGTATGGAAAGATTCCAATCACGTGCATAATCTTAGAGCAAGATTTTCGCCTTGAAAATGGTCAAATTTGGAAATTCTTCATGAAATATAGATTATAGCCCTTGAAGACTTCTTTCTAACACAAGAAGAATCACATCGATCAGACATCTGTGCAAAAAGTTATGTCATTTGGAAGAAACACTATACAGAACCTTCTAAATTCCGAATTTGTGTGAATTTCCCCTTTTGAACCCAAATAAAATCCTAATCTTCTAAAAACTCTCTCTTACTAAAAACAAACAGTTAACAAATAAAAATGTTCCTAATAAAACCCAAAATTATTTATTTCTAAATATAAAAACAAATACTATTGATAACCGTTTTGTTCCTTGATTTTCTTCCAATAAAATATTCACCCTAATATCATGTGCTACCATGTGTCGCACTACATCATTCTCTCCATATTGAAAAGAATTTGTCCTTGAATTCTATGCATCTTCATTAAAATGGTCAATGCAATGATTGACATTAACTAGATCAGATGTTCAAAGTTGCATCCAATTTGTTTCACTTTTGAACTCTTGGATTCCAAGTTTAGCTTCTGGACCACTTCTTCCTTCATTGTTTGTATTACCATAAGATTTTCAAATGCATCTTCTTGAACAATTGATCCAAGATCCCCTTTTAATGTATGAGAAGAATCTTGAATGTCCTTGATAATCAAATCAATTTGACTACACGTATCTCCATCTTCATAGTATGGTTTCTGTTCATCATGCTTGACAAAAGATAAGTTATTCATCCATTACAATTCATCATCATATATAAAACTATCAAAAATAAGTAAATATGAATATTTTCACCTGAATCATTTGACTCTTAAAATATAGAATCAATATCTAGCTTTTTTAAAACCTATTCCCCCCTACCATACTGTCCCAAGCAAGGAACTCTTCCAAATGTAATGTCCATCAGGTTTCGGGGATCTCAATCATCCACCCAGACTCCCATTGCCTAGAATCGCAATAGTTTATGGGGTTTTCAACCGCTAGCCTCCTCCTTGGTCTATACTCATCAAAGGGGGTTATCTAGATCATTATCGGCATCGCCCTCCACAAAATGTGGATTTGGCAATTGATTATGATGATTAACCACAAATACCATAGCATGGATGGTGTCTCTCTGCTAGTTCAGCACCTCGATTTGTTGAGCTAATCGGGTAATATCATCATGTTCATACACATCATCCAGTGGAACTTCATGAACACCTACACATCTCCTTGGCATGGTGTAGGAAAATCAACGCTACCACTGATACCAAGTAATGCAGTGTGAGTGTAGGGGATGAATCTCACCAACAGATTGAGAACAACCTTCAACGAACTTGTTGATCTTCTTCCAAACGAAAAAATGACAAGAATTTAGGGTAGAGAACAAATCTCAATAACTGAAAACTTAATTCAATGATTAATAATGCTCCATTACATTGTTCTTATTTATAGACTAAAGAACCAAAATATAGAAAAACCCTGAACAATTCTAAAGAAATTTGTCCAAAATTCGTATGGAAAGATTCTAATCACATGCATAATCTTGGAGTGAGATTTTCACCTTGAAAACTGTCAAATTTGGTAATTCTTCGTGAAATAGAGATTGTAACCCTTAAAGACTTCTTTCCAATGCAACAAGAATCGCCTCAATCGGACATCTATGCAAAATATTATGCCATTTAGAAGAAAACACTACACAGAACCTTTCAAATTCTGAATTTGTGTGAATTTCCCCTTTTGAACCCAAATAAAATCCTAATCTTCTAAAAATTCTCCTACTAAAAACCAACAATTAACAAATAAAAATGTTCCTAATAAAACCCAAAATAATTTATTTTTAAATATAAAAAAATCTTATTGGTGACTGCTTTTCTTCCTTGATTTTCTTCCAAAAAAATATCCACCCTAATATAATGTTGCCATGTGTCGCACTACATCATTAGTGAAGCAGCTAAATGATTTGATGTCTGAAGCTCATGAATTAGAAGAGATCCATTCTACCTTCTTGGATCATCATGAATTATCGAATACAAATGTAGTGAGAACAAAAGCGGTTATCCAGTGAGCAAAGGGGCAGTTGAACACAATAAGTGATCAAGCTAGGGTCTCTTTGAACTATCACAAAGCAATGTCCAAGAGAATTTTAGATGTTTTAAAATCTAAGGAAAATTGATGTAATACAACTTCATTTTGAAAGAAAAAACAATATAATTTTTTTGAAAAATATCAATGAAATTCATTCTTTTTTCATACTTTATGTGTGTTAGCATGACTTCTATACTTTGCAGTTTATACTCGTGTAAGTTAGAACTACTTTGAAGGAAATGGATTTTGTCTGAAATGGTGGTTGAATCTGTCATACTATGGCGGGTTTCCTTGGTGAACAAGATCATGGTAGAATATAGTTTAATTAGATGTAAGCTTAGTGGGACTTAGAATTTTATTTAGGATTGGGGTTTCATCCAAAGTAATTTATTTGGACTACCTATGTAGCTGTTTTGACAAGATCAAGCTGATGTAGTTCATAAGTGGCTGGTGTAACTGAAAATGATGGTTTGATTTCTTTAATGTACTTTAACTTTTGCCTGAGTTATCCTTTTAGATTTTCCAATCAGCGAGCTTTAACTCTTTTATCCCCATTTCCGCCCTTGATGCCCTTTCATTTTCACCATTTTGTTGTACCTCAACTTCCATTCTTCGTTTTTTATTGGGGCTGTGATTATTTAATCTTACCATTTATGGTAATATAATACTACGAAATGTGAGGGGTCACCATTTCTGCTATGAACGTCATGGTATGTCGGGAGTAGGGTCAATATCCCGAGGATCGCTACAATATTCCTAAGCGTATAATGAAGGATAATTGTGTGGATGATCAATATGGAAGTGAAAAACTCATAAACTCTCCAAAGGCTTTCTCCTTGTGAGAGAATCTTCCCATCCTGATGATGGAAGCTAAGAATATCCATGATATTCAATAAGGTCAGAATACTGATAAGAAAATATGACTGACTAGACTCTCCAAGAAATCTTCCAAGGTACTAATACGAAGAATATGAATCAGTATATGCCTATCCAAAACACCTCTCACTATATGGGTATAACTGACCATAAATATCATATGAAGATGATGACTTATACATTCCCATGGATCGTATATATGCCTCAACATCCTTAACCATAGATTCAAAGAATGTACTAGATGAAGATAAAGCATCTTCATAAAGATATGATAATCTAAATATTTGTGGCCCCTGTCTGCTTATATACCCTACCTATATTGTTTTCCATAATCTTGGGTATGTTTAAACAACTTAGACTAGGACCAATGCCTTTGTTTACTCTACCCAAGCTAGTTTCCATAGTGTGTGTCCTATGTAGAAATGTAATGGCCATCATAGTCAGTAAAACTGCAGGGTCTAAAAGAGTAGGATCCACCCACCCCAATGGCACTAACACTAGATTCCTAGTGGCACCAACTGCCTCACCATCACCACTATCAAGAAGATTTGATGAACTCTAGTCATAACTCTCCACCACATGCTCATGAGCATCTTCCTCCTCACCACTCTCAACATCCATTACATTGCTAGTACGGATATATGGATTTATGAAGAACACATGCATCTCTTTACAGCCGTCTTCATAATCATCATGTGTATCACACCCAACCTTAGTATTACTTTGAAATCCTACCTTAAGTCAATCCATATCCTATCCATTAAGCAACAAATCTCATTCCTCGTAGATCTATGTGTCCAACATGTCATCTTCTAGAATATGTGGCTAAGAATTTAAGAGGATTATCATATAAGGACCTATCGAATAGGTTACAAATTGTGCAAATTTGACATCTTCAAACAATTCTTCAACCTTGAATGTATGAAAGAGAACATGCTTAAATTTCTTTGTGCTCTCAAAAGGAGAATATCTAGTTGAGGACTTTGATGGTGATGTCCTTTAGCTCAAATGTATAGTCCCCATACAAGTCCCATCAACCACATGTAATAAAAATATTTGAACATTTCATAAATTCAAAACAGTCAATAATCATTTCCTATTTCTTAGCATGAATTCCATTATACATTTATATTTATACATACTGTAGGAACCTAAAATTTGTTTAAATTGCAATATTTCCTACACTCTCACAAATTTATACAAAAATACAAATAGGCCATGCACCAATAAATTAGTCCCTATGAACATGATAGATTCATTGAGTCTAGGTCGTGGACTTGTAAACATTAGCCCAAGGACCACACGGCCCACATGCTCAGACCATTAACAGGCCTAAATCCCAAGCATTTCCTATATGGGACCCGCATGATGGAGGATCTAACTAAATTGATTCTCTGGACAAACAATTAAAAGATATGCCAATAAAGAAATATAAGAATCCCTTAAATTCTTTTCTCTCTAAATAGAGAAACTACAAGAAAAAGAAGGTAAATAAGATCCAATCAAGACCTAATCAAGAGTATAGGTGAAACACACCTCAAAAGTCTATAAATACTCTGTCATTACATCAAAAGATGGATCTTTTGGAAGAGTTCGGCTGAGAGAAAGCACAAGAAAAAAGATAAACTCCAAAGGTCCAAAGCATCTCAAAAGCCTTCCACCTATCTGAAGCACCTATGTATTCTTTCCAAATCTCTCCATCAACTACAGCTTGTTACTAGAGAGAAGAACACTTCTTGTGGTCTAAAAAATACACCACATAAGCTTTGAGTGAAAGACAACGGTGTTTTCTTCATTTCCAATAAAGTTTGAAGTCCGGATTGAAGAGAAAGCTACACTAACACATCCAAATAAGAGAAATACACCGTCAGCCCATCATCTTCAATGTCATTGTTAATCAAGGGTTTATGCTCATGTAAAGAGTGTAACTAAAGATAGTTGTTTTCATATTTTCAATAACTATAATTTTTCCTCGCTTTTTTCATTTATTCCACACATGAAACTTGTGTCAACACATACTTAGAAGAAATATTATTAGGCCTTAACATTTAAGCTTGAACCAGATTATCCTTCAAATTGCATAAAAAATATTAGCTACAAATGGTTAAGCATGGAAAATAATAATTTTCTCATAGAAAAATGGAAAGAGACACATATGCAGTCAAATTAAGTATAATATAACTTGTCTCATAGAAGCACCTTGCCTGTCCACATCTATGAAGTTTAAATGAAATTCATGGATAGATGGTCTAGTTTCTATGCATATCTCTTAAATTAGAATATTAGGTTCATTTGGAATAGATCTAAGAATTTTCCATGATTTATACTTAATCTTATGTTTACATAAAGTATTTGCATAATTCTCTGACGTTTGCTCACTTTCATGACATATTTGTAGTGTATTCCATTTTTAATCTAGATGTTGCCATGCCTTTCAATATTGATGAATTATCTAGCTTCTACATCCTTCAAGGATCATTTGGTGTTTTTTCCACATTAGTTTTCATGATCAACAATTGAAGGAATTGTTGTAGAATGGAAATTTTTTTAAGTTTGTTGTAATTTCTTTATACATCTTGTATTTCATTAAATTTAATTAATGAAACTATGTTGGAGATTGTCCTTATTGGAGGTTTGATCAACAAAATTTTGAAGCAAACTAAGTCCCTAGAGAGCTCCCTCCTCTCTCACAAATCTAGGGGGGTTACTTAAGAAAATTTCCTAGGTATAGTCCTCTAGAGGATTGTTGTAACAACCCCAAAATTCACTACCTTATTTGGGTGTGAAATCGGGCCGCTACTAACTAGGTCCATAACATTTACTATAAAAAAATTTCACTAATCTCATCTTATGCAATAGAATAAGAACAATCTATCAGTAACATCATAAGGCTAACCATAATTTTAAGGGTGCAACAAAAATAAACCAAAACATATAAATAAACTACCATGTCACTAATCTCCCATCGTTATATCACAGATATAAATCTACAAGTCTCAAGAAGAATTTTAATCTTAATACAAATCATAATAGAGTCTAATATAAGGCACGAATCTAAATTGGACTGAAACAACAAAAAGAGAAAGCATCAATTGCATGTCTCCCCTTCGGCCTCAAGGTACTCCAAAAAGGACGTACCTGCACTAAACCTCTCTTGTAATAAAAATGGTATAGATGGGTGAAATCCACAGCTCGTAAGTAGGTACACAAAACCTACTACAAAAAACAGACGGGTAAAGCACAAATCTCTTACTACGAAAATACTTATTACATCTCCATACAAAATACATACAAATCTCTAGCATATAGGCATATGCTAGTGTACATATATCATCTACTAAACATCACAAGATCTATACATTCATCATCATGGTTCATCATGTAAGAACTAGGCATGATAATACACGTGATCACATGGTATTCTTTTATTGTCTACACATGGCAATATGTATGATCCTACTTACACATAACATTATTCTAACATCTACATATGACAATATACATGATTCTACCTACTCCTAGCATTCTTCTCATATCTATTATTGGTAATATAGATAGCAATATGTATTTATGATCACATGGTAAACATTTCGTAGTCCATCCATATTGAAGATATCTAGTGTACTTCTCAATGAGAATTTTTATTCATTTCTCATACATAGACTACATTTTTATAATGTGAATATGTATATACAAATCATTTCAAACTATGCATACATCATTCTTAGGCAATAAGCAAACATAACAATACATTTTCATAATGAGACATCAATTTCTACTTCTATATTCAATTGGAAAAAAACCTCTTTGCCCTTTCTTCTATTCTCTGTAAAATGATGTGGATATAACATAAATCAAGTAGAACTAGAGGATTCAAGAAGAAAACTACCAATTTTAGCAAGATTTTAAAAGTTGGAAGTAAAACTTACCCAATTTGGGGAAGAACTCCCCCACTTAGCTCCAAAATCCTCTAAACCTCTCTAACCCTTTCCCTTTTAATGTAAGTGAGACAACTAGGATTTCTTTATCTTATTTATAGAGTTTTGGGTTGAGTTAGAAGGGTCCCACACTCCCTAAAATGAAGAAAAATTGATTTGGGTTTAAAAAAAACGTAATTTAGGTCAATTCGGATCGATCCGGAGGGTGTCAGATCGATCTAAAGGGGTATCAGATCGATCCGCAAGGATACTGGATCAATTCGGAACTGTTCTGAATTTTTTTTGTAAATCTCTGAGATCCTGGATCGATCCGGATAGTGGTCGGATCAATCCGCTAAGTGCGGATCCATCCGACATAGGTTGGATCCATCCGGATGCCTTTTTCTAGGTTTGACCCCTTCGCACTAAAATGACCATAACTTTCCATAGAAAACTCCTTTTTACAAACCGTTTATTGGGTTAGAAACTAGACTTCAAGATATTTCTATGGATATATGGTTTGAACCATAATTCACTCGATATTGGTGTCAGTGGGTTTGGAAAGTTATCCTAAATACACAAGTCTATCAGCACAGACACCTCGTGGTAAAATAAGCATAACTTCTTCTAAGAGACTCGTAATTACACACCGTTTCTTTTTCTAAAAATTATACTCTTAGATATTTTTATAAAGGTATAACATGACCCCCAATTACCTCGTTATTTATGCTAATGGGCCCGTAAAGGTACTCCAAATGCAAAGTTAGGATATCTTTTGAACTTGATAGGTTCAAGGCCTAACTTGGGTCTTACACATCTAACTTGGTCCAATGGGTTCCTAAAACACTCTATGGTCTATTTAAACACGAGAAATGATAATTTTACCCTTGTAAGAGTAAAATTACATTCTTACCCTTTAAGTAAAAATGCAGGTCATTTCAAATCGAATTAAAGTAGATTTAATCAAGTATCCTTTGTGAGTGCATCGTAACAACTAAACACCAAAAAGAGAGAAATAGAGGGCCGACACGATTATTAACGGGCTAATCAGGTTTGATTTATGTTGTATGGAGATTAATTAGCCCATTTTCAGCACCAAGTGGAACGTTATGTGATACACGCATGCAGGTGGCATGAAGCAACCTACCTAGCTCTTACAAATAGACTAATAAATGTGTTGCTTACATGTACGCTCGACACATGTTATCTTAAACTACCTTTATGCCATAAACAACCCCTTTTATACATGCCTTACTTATTCCTCCTAACCAACTAGATTTTTTCATTTGAAGTTTTTATCTTAAAATTTTTATTTATCTCCAATAAATTTATTCTTTAACCAATCTATGCACAATTAAAAGATCAAAGTGCCAAAGACCTAAAATATTGAAAATACCCTTCATAAACCTAATAAAAATTCATTGAAAAATGACATTTTTATAATTTTTTTCCTTTGTTTCACTCTTTTTCCCCCATTTCCTTTTGCCTGATAAACACACACCTTTCTCTATTAACAACCCTCTATCTCCCTTTCTCTCTATTCTCCACTAAAAACCCTCACATTCCTTATGCCATTCTCTTCTTCTCTCCCACTCTCTCTCCCTTATACGCCCATGTTTTTACTCTCTACTCCCTTACTCAACCTCCTATATCATATTACACCATAAACTCCCTTTCTCAGTCTTTATAACCACCATACCACCACTCTTTATTACTATCACTTTACATATCCCATTCACCATTCATTCTTTAACCCTTTCTAATACTCTTACTTTTATCTCGCCTTCCATTCTATCCCACCATTCAAATTTCCTATTTCTCTTATAATCATTTTTCATGTATTGAAAAAACTGAATCTTACTAAAAGGGTTTGCCTACACAAAAAAAAATGAGAAAAATAAGAGGACCAAAAACATCCTCTCTCACACATGTAATAATTGTATCTCCACTTTCTCTCAACAAGTAATCTTTTTTCCTTTTATTTACTCTCTCTATTTTTCACTTCTTACTTTCTTTTAGTTATTATTGCATATTATCAACCATCTTCTTTTATTGTGGATTGAGTTAACATATGTTGTTAATTGGTTTCTAATACCATTGTTTTATCATATAATATTGGGATAGTACATGGTGTTGATAAGTTTCTTACCTTATTCCTTATTTCTTTGTTATTGTAGAAATCAAAGATCGGAAGTCACTAGGCCCATTGCTTGGGAATGGATTAATAGTGTGGGTGTACAATATGCATGTGTAAGAGTGTCATGCTAAGTTTTTAAGTCACCACCAACTCATTTGAACTTGATAAAGTTGAGCTCAATTCTTTGTGGGAAGTATCAATGTAATTTATGTTTGTTAAACTCCAGTGCGAGACTACAATCTAAGAGATAGTGGCTAAGCTATTTATTTGCAATTAGGGAAAATGTTAGGAGCCTCAATTCTCCCATTATTAGATGGTCACCCTTAACATGTGAATATGTTCTTATATTTTCATGTTATTTTATGGTCAGACAACTGATCATGATTATCCATATCTTTGGCAGTTAATTATGATTAGCCATTATTACACATGCATCTAATCTTAATGAGTCCTCAATCATAAATAGTTTACTTGCTCGTTAGCTTGTATCAGATTAGCACATAGATGCATTCAATTATGAATAAATAGAGTAAAACATGTAGTTAATCATGGATGTTAAGCAACTTATTAAATTGTATGACCACATGGGTGATTAGTAATTAACAATCTGACTGCTCTTGATTAGCACCGGCCAGAATAATACAAAATCATTAAATTTATTTGACAGTCTCAAATACACATAGAGAATATATGTATATAAGAAAACACATATATGACATTCAAACCCATTATAAAGTAGATACACCATATAGAGTTCATTTAACTCAATTAAAACATATGTTTTTCTATCAACATTGTATAAAGATAAATGAAGATCATAGAGAGTGCATGCATAATACATCTTATACTATAAATACAATACATGAATTGAGGGTATGTAAGTTATATTTAAGAAAATACATATGTCTTATGGCTAATCATGAACTTTACAGTCAATCATTCATAATCACTTATTCGTGACTCATTGTGGTATCCACTATCAATCATTAGAAGAATGTGGCCAATCAATGGTTGATGATTAGCTTCCCATATGCTCATGATGAGCCCATCTAGATTATTTAGACTAAGCAACCTAAGACCCATTTTTCATACATTGCATTTTAAGGGGCTTTATTTGTTAGAGGCTAAAAGGGGTTTTAGCTCCCATATCATCCTACATTAAGCATTCTTAAAAATATGGATTTAAAGCACCAAATATATTCTAATCATTGTGTATTTCAAACTTATGAATGTTATGCAAAAATAAAAGTAAACAAAAGAAGTAAGAGGTAGTACACTTACCTTTACCTTATCACTCAATCTAAGGGTGATAAGAGTGACTATGAATACTTTAGGAAGGGGAGATGGTGTTTTATTGTCACCTAGATCAATGAAGAACGTATGAGAGTAGAGAATTTTGCTATATGGCTCAGAGCTAGACTAAACTTTGGTTCTTGGATGAGAGATAGTTAAACTGGTATGTGTAATAGAAACAAATGTACTCCTTCCTCTTTTTTTTTTTCTAGTAATGAATGATAGAACTTAGAAAGAAGAGAAGAGGGAAAGTTAACTAATTCTTATTTATTTAATTATTTTTCCAATAGTGGAAAGACGTTCTGACTCCCTCGATTGTATGTAAGCAAAAAGTCCCATTGTTGTTCCAAGTATCCTATATAGAAGTTTTTTTTTAATATTTTATTTTATTTATTATTTATTATTTACTAAAATGATAGATTTATTAATTTAAATTGTCATGAAATTTCTATAATTTTGGTGATCATGAAGGACTAACAATAAGCTAGATAGATGGGTGTCGATTCTTGTTAATTTAAGTATGTTTAAGTAAGTTAAATGGGTCTAGGGATATTTTAGTTTAATGATACTTAAGTAATTATTAGGATCATGGAGGCTATACTTTAGGTGAAATGTGGGATATGTGATGCATCCAACATGATGGTGTCACAAGGTGGACACGTGTCACCACTAGAGTAATTAAGTTTAGGAGTTAATTATGGTGATAGTTATTGCCAAGGTGACAGTTTTTGTAAATTTTATAAATTTAGAAAGTTTTAATGGATTTTTATATGGTGTTTGGGTATAATTATGTATATATAGTCCTTTCATATTAAATTGCATTCATTTCTTTTGGACTTAGTTTACAGGGCTCTAGACATTCAATGATCAAGATTGAATAGTACTTCTTGGTGTTTCTCAACATATTGATCATGGTAGCATGGCTAGAATTCTAGTATAACAAGTGTATAATACCCATGCTATGGTCTATAATTTTGTAAAGTTCTATTGTGGCATCTATTGGGGGATAAGAAATTTAAGCCATATAAGGTATCATATGTCAAAGAAAAGCCTTTATAATCTTTGAAATGTTTCCAAATAAGGAATGATGACCTAGCACTTGTATGTAGGGAAATACTCAGAATAGTGTTGAACTTGGCTTATATTTGATATTTGGTTATATAAGAGTTGGTTGGGGATGGGTCTGGTCCTATGGTGTACCTGTATCTTTAACTTAAAATGAAGTTCTTTCCCAATCAAAGGTATTTAAAAAATCAAATTTTCAATCTTATATTTAGTGAAGTAGGGTAAAATGCATTGCTCATATGGTTGGTCGATTGGTGGAGTTAAAGAGCGAGGTTCTAGAGTCTTGTGAGAAAGTTTAATCGATCATCATGAAATGATCAGTCTGACCATCAAATGTTTAGAAGTTATCAAGTCAAGGTGTTTTGTCATGTGCTTTGAAAGGGTTCTTTTTTTATAATAAGAATGTATTTAATTAAGAGTTCGTACATAAGTTAGCTTCATACTCTATCACATCCTATATACATTCCTCGTGAAGTGATCAATCCTACCATCGACTGTTTAGAAGTTATCAAGTCAAACTGTTTTTTCATGTGGGTCAATCTTTTTGGCAATAAGAATGTATTTAATTAAGAATTCATACATAACTTAGTTTTATACTCTATCACATCCTATATATATTTAGGAATATTCCCTATATATAGATAAAAACATGCTCTTATTATCAAACCCACTCTTAGAAACTAAGTGCACTACCTTATTCATGTTACTACTAACATATTAAAAAATAACAAATTCAAAACTATAAAAAAGGTGATTGCAATCTTTAATGCAATTCTTGATTTCACATGGGACATTCCCCCAAAGGTTCTTGCAAAGCCTCTATCACAATCTTTGAGTCGCTTTCAACCATAAGCTTCTTAACTCTCATGGAAATAATTGTTTGTAATCCAAGTAAAACTGCTTGTCTCACCCTTTGCCAGCAATAGGGAACACGTTTGCCTTGATTTAGCCTGAACAATGAGACATTCTCCTTTTTCACTATGTATAGAGGTACCCATGTTTGCTTTCTACTTTACTGTGAATAAAGTTTCACCAAAGTTCAACTTTATGTACCCTTTCTTTGGAGGCTTCCAGCTGCTATCTTCATTCTTTTATCTTTCCTGAGTCTCTGTTAGATCCTCTAGATCCTTTGTTAATTTGCATGCACCAAACATTAATAAGTTTATATATATATTTTCAAATAAAATATAATTCCTATGCTTTTACATGTTCTAGCAATAGATAATAAAACATTCATGTAACCATTTTCTATCTTTATTTGAGAAATCATTAACAAGAAACCAAATTTTAAACTAATCTCTAAAATTATTCTCATTATGATATGTAATTCTTATTGGTTAAGAGTATGCATACCATACTCTCAATAATTGGGCATGTTACTAGGGTATGTAATATTGACTTATTATGGTCATTACATATTGGACATATAAGATCTATGTTAATGTTTCTTTTTATCAAATTATCTTTAGTGGAAAGTGCATTATTCATGCTTTTATATAAAATGATTGATTTTTTATGGTATATTTAATTGCCACATTTTACTCCATGAAAAACTATTATTATTATTTTGGTTTAGATTATCATTTCTTCCCTTAGTATTAATATTTCTTTCTTCATTCAAAATTTTATATAAAAGTTCATAACTTATGGTATTTCCTTTATGTTTAATTGAGTATTATCCTCCTTTATATTCCCCGTATCATATTTGTATTACTATTAAGAGATCCATATATTGGGCATCAGATTATTCCTTCTCTCTGCATGCCTATTATTAGTTCTTAAATTATTCTCATTTTCCTCTAAAACTTCCTAATAATATCTAGAATCTAGATTTTATAGTATATTTTCCTTTGTTATTATAGTTTCACACTATCCTATCTTCATGATTATTTTGGCTTACAAACATTTTTGTTATTTCTCTTATTTCTTTTTCTTTTATAAGTTCCCTTAGTATATCCTCTCTCTATTCTCCATCAAGATAATTTATAATATCACTTTTTCAATTATATTTCCTGTAGGTTTGTTTCTTTCTATCTTCATTCTATTTATTATTGGTATCCATTTGTTTTTTCAAAATTTAATTTTTTCCATTATTTACCTCCCATTTTATTCCTTAACTCAATAAGTCTCTTCCTTTTATAATACTTTTCTTTACCCATGAGCAAGTAGTGTTATACTTTGCTTCAAAAAGGTTTTTATTTGGAAATTATATATATTTTAAAAATTTTACCCATAAATTTTTGGATTATTTAATATTCTACAGGTCTATTTTGCTAATAGAGCTTTGTTATAACTATATATATAAATCCCTAAATCCTAATCCTACACCTCTTATTTTTCCTTGAAGTCACACATTTCACCTAATTAATTTTCCTTTCATATCTATTTGATCCCACCAAAATCCTCTTTGTTTCTTATCAATGTTTTTACATAAACTCCTTGGCATTAGAAAACAAGTTATGATATATGATGATAAAACAATTACAACAGATTTTAATAAAATCTCATTTCCTACTTAATTTAATAATTTCTCTTTCCATTCCTAAATTTTCTTATTTACTCTATCTTCTATGTATGAGATAAGTTTAAGTTTGTTATTCCCTATATTTGATGATAGTCAAAAATATTTACTTGGGTTACTAACTTGTTTTTTTCCTAATTATTTTATAAATATTTTCTTATTAAATAAGTTGTGTATTTGCTAAAATGAATTCAGATTTATCATAATTTATTGCTTGACTTGAGGCTTTGCTAAATTTTTTTTTAGAAATATCCTTATCCCTGTAGCACATTAAACCCTAATCTTACCTCATGTTTTCGTGTATTATATAATGCTAGGTAAGGATGTGGTGTCAATAAGCTTCTTGTCTGATTCTTTCTTACCATGTGATCATAACATAGAATGGCAAAGGGGTTAGTGGTCCATCTTTGGCTTGTCATGTGTGAATGGGTTCATGTGGGAGATTAATGGGCCATTGTTACAATATGAGGACTAGATTCCTTGAGCCAAGGGAAACAAGGGCCATCCGCAACATGGTGAGGGCTTCTTAGGTCTGAGTTTCAATGGAGTGATGGATCCCATTTTCAACATCCACATTAAATATAATAAAGGACCCACTTGCAAATTCCCTATTCATCTCTAGAGGTTTAGTTAAGATATATTGATGGATATTATTGAAATTAGTGAAAATTCCTAATATTGTTTTTATTAGATAGTAAACTAATAAAAAATATGATTGGAAAGAGTTTTCTAGTGAAAATTATTTTAGATTTGGAAGCAAACAAAAACCAGTGCTTTCATGTTATGCATGAACAAACTACCCACAAAAGACAAAAAAATTTACTCACTCAAAAATATACTATCCATGTGGATTTGTTAATGCAGCAATGTGCTTTACAATAGTAGATCTTTTGTCTATATATATATATATAGACAAAAGATCTACTATTG
>JAOXJP010293669.1:0-18663 GCA_025762735.1 Platanus orientalis | reverse complement strand
AAAACCTCCAAAAAGTGAATTGATTCCACCCCCTGAGTGGTCCCATCAGGGGTGTGGTACATACGATATCATCCCCATGTTGGTGAATTGTTTGACAACTTTATTGTTATGAGAATATTAAAGGTGTCATGATTTGAGAGGTTTATGTACCATAATTAATGAACAGAACGTGTTTTCATTCTAGTAACCAAACATTCCATCCTACTCTTCTACTATTCTTCCCTCATCGACTCTTGATAATTTGTTTGGGTTTCCCTTCTACCCTTCTTCATCAAATTTTGATTGTTTGGTTAATTGTTTGGCATCACTAGCCATATAAGCGTAACAAGAAGTCAGGACTATAAGAAAAGCTCATGTGGAATTACAAAATAATGGACAGCATAATTTGTAAAACAAGCAACACCATACTTTCCTTCACATTAAGCAAGGAAATTTCACAAGAATCCTTCTAACATCATGAGAGGTGGAAATACGAACTGAGACTGCTTTTGTTGGGTTTAGTGACTTTAAGAGAGAGAGAGAGAGAGAGAGAGAGAGAGAGAGCAAGCATTCTATGGAAGATTATTACCGAGCACACTCATAGGCCAGGCCAAGCTCAAGCTAGGATTCGCATAATATACAATGTAACACATGGACTGGGCGAGGACCTATCTGTATTCTGCAGTAAACATGTTCTGTTGGGCCAAAAACTAAAAAATAAAATAACCACCTTGAATTTGGATATCATTATATAGTAAGTATAATATATTTCAAAGCTAACACTTTCATCCCTTGATGTATAAATTGATGCATGCATTGACTAGAGAGAATCTAGATATGATAAGTTCTTGGAAGCTCTTTTCACATTTGTTGTTCCACTGAAACTTAACATTCTTTTAGGTTAGTTTCCTCAAAGGTCCTGTTATGCTAGAAAACCCTTCAACGAATCTTTTATAATAGTTTACAAGACCTCAGAAAGCTGCGAATCTCAAATACATTTGTTAGCATTGGTCAATCCACCACAGTTTTCACTTTCTTTGGGTCCACATAAATTCCATAATTAGAATCACACGCTCCAAAATCATCACTTCGTTCAACCAAAACTCACACTTATTGAATTTGACGTAAAACTTATTTTCCTTCAATGTCTGTAGTGCTATTTGTAAATGTCCCTCATGCTCCTTTGCATCCTTAGAAAAAATAAAGATGTCTTTTATGAACACTTTAACAAGCTGGTCTAGAAATTGCTTAAACACTCAATTTATGAGGGCCATGAGAACAACAAGAGCATTTGTTAGACCAAACAACATTACCAAAAAAATTCACAATGCCCATAGTGAGTACATAATACATTTTAGGTACGTCTTCCTTTCTTATCTTGAGTTGGTGGTAACCCAATCTTAAATCAATTTTTGAAAAGACTTTGGATCCTTACAACTGATCAAATAAGTCATCAATTCTAAACAAAGGATATTTGTTTTTCACCGTTACTTCATTCAACTTCCTATAATTGATGCACAACCTCATTAACCCATCATTCTTCTTCACAAATAGTACTGGAGTGCTTTAAGGTGACATACTAGGGTGGGTAAAGCCTTTATTTAGGAGCTCTTGTAATTGCACTTTGAGCTCTTTCAATTCGGTAGGCACTATCCAATATGGTGCCATAGAGATAAATTATGTACCCAATGATAGGTCAATAACAAACTCAATCTCTCTATCAGGTAGCAATCCTAGAAGATCTTTCAAAAATACTTCTACGAAATCCTTGACAATAGGGATATTGTCAATCCATACCCCTTTTTTTTTTTTTTTTATTGTCCACTACATTAGCAATGTAACCCTTCTAACTCTTCTAGAGAATATTACATACTTGAATGGAAAAAAATGATGCTTGGGAATGAACTTTTTTGTAAATCTTGGAATACAAATTTGGGTTAGCATGGGATGCTAAACACCACTTCATTGGTGTCACAATGTACCATGGCATGATATACATCAAACCAAACCATACCCAAGATTATATCAAAATCTAGCATCTCTAAGGAAATTAAATCTTCTGCTAACTCATTATCTCTGATCATTATCACACATGATTTATATACTAATTCCTCTATCAAGGATTTAGCAAGTGGGGTAGTGTACCACCCCACATATGTTTGCATGCATCTAGTAGGATCATAGATGCATAATTGGTGATTAAATGTTTTGATTATAGTTATTTTTGTATTTTAAGTTATTAGTTGTATTTTGACAGAGTGAGTGAGAAAATTGAATTTAACATATAATGGAAAAGAAGACAAAAATGAGTTATGAACTTGACTAGTTCTAAAGGCGTCCTAGACAATAGATTTGGGATAACTTTATAGGTAAACTTATATCAATCCCATGAGATTCATACTACAAAGCATACATCATTGGAAATATCTATGGGTATACTTTTTAATGCATCAAATAGTGAGCGAATTAGAGTTTTCTAGAAGAAGTTATGACAATTTTCTTACCAAGTGTCTATGCTGACTAGTATGGTCTGAGTCAATATATTTGTGGTAACTTTCAAGAAAAATCTGTATTAATTCTATAAAAACTATACTTTAAAGCATACACTATTAAAAATATTTAGGAGTCTACTTTTCAACGCAACAAACGATAATTGAATTGGAGTTTTCTAGAGAAAATTACAATCGTTTTACCATAAAGTGTGTTTTTGAGTAACATAACCAGTCAAGAAGAAGTTGAATCTTATAAATTTAATAATGGCCAGCCATAGATAATTAATGTCTGGTCATGGTGGCAGAAAAAGTTTCATACAAGCCTGAATATCATGATTTTTGCAAGATTTTGAGGGTTTTTTTGCTAGAGACCTCTCTATACACGACATTAGGGATTAAGGTTGCTATTTAGGCCAATACAAACATAGAAATTCATGGAATAAAGGATCTTTCAAGAAGCTTTGCAACTTTGGGATTTTAGAGAAAAAACCCCTAAGAAAAACTAAAGAGTTTGAATAGAAGCTTGAAGATTTCGAATTTTTTTTGCAACAAGTAAACTATATCTTATGCATTATTTTTTATTTTCCCAGGTTCTTAGAATGATTGTAATCACGTTTTGAAAGTATTTGTATAGGTTAAAATTTGTTTTTTATTTTTTTTATACCTATTTAAAAGGGGATTTCTATTGTGTGAGTTAACATATACATTATGCACTTTTTTTAAATCCTAGTTGGTTCTTAGAAAGCCTTAATTAATGTTTTATAAGTAAACATACAAGCTATGCATCAATTTTCCTTATCTTAGGTTCTTATTGCTCATGGGGACTTCAATAGATGCAATGGAATATTGATTCCAAACAAGGTAAACTATTTTGTTCTTATATGGATCAATTTTTAGATTCTCTTAACTTTACTAATCATTGCAAGTCTGCAATCACTAGTCCACTTTCTCATGACTTATCTTCTTTAATCTATTTAGTTAAATGCAATATGTAGCTTTGTAACCTATAGTTGTAAAGGAATTTGACGAGAAAGTTGCATTGCTATTAGAGACTTGTTCAATTGGTTGGCGTATTTTCTATTTAACTATGCCCTTTTCAATATTGTATCAATGTTATGTTGTATGACATCTTTCTAGGAGTTTTTAGTTTAACCAAAGTATTTGATTTTATTATTAATATGTTACCAACACATGAAATTTTTAGTAATGACCCTATGAACACTAGGTAGTGGGGAAGTATGGTCATCTTGTAAATTTGTAGATCAAAATCAGTGTTACAAGACCTTCGTAGGTATGACCTCTAGTATCCAAAAATTTAATGAAAAATAGGGTAGAGAAGTTCACCACGAAGGAAACAAGGAATCCAATTCTATCTGGAATTGTGGTATTAGAGAAAATAATCGGGTTGCTTGACTTTAGCCTATAATTGATTGTACAATCACTTTTGACTTAAACAATTAAACGTAGATTATGGTTGTTCATGCCACTAATTTTTCACTGAATATTCTTGTGGTATTTGTTACATGATTTCAAACTTTAGGAGACGAGTGGGACCTTTTAAAGTGAGAAGATCACTTATGTTTTTGGTTTAGGTGAGCATTTGTTGTTTAAAGGTTGATTATGATATATTTTCTACTAATTATATGTTGGTAGCCTTTTTTTGTACGTGTTCCTAACTTTTCTCTTAAAGCCAAAAACATAACTTTCTCTATTTTTGGTATTAAGATGATCGATTTTTTTTAAAATTCTTATACATATTATTCTATTTAATAAGGTATCTAGCACCTTTTACTGTAAATTGTTTTGGCTTCAGTAGTTGATGAATTTTTCTTAATTGTGCTAAAGTTATATTATATTGTCTAGTTATTTTTCTATTTTAGTTAGAACCTTAAGATCTTGTTTATATTGTTTTTAAACTTATACCCTCCATAAGTGATGAGTTATGTAACCTGAGATCTCATTAGAGACAAAACTGTTTAAGATGTTTTTCCTTTATAAAAGACAAATCAATAAATATGTACTTCCAATTCTCATATGTGGATGAATTTCTACTTTGATAAAAACTACTAAAATTATAATGCCCCTGAACTTGGACCTGGATATCGTCTGTATGAGCCTCGGATTTGGATCGTTACATTGACATTCGATTCATATTTCATATCTTATAAAATCATAATTTCATATCATATCTCATAAATCATTTCATTTAATAACATGTAGAAGTGTGAAAACATTTTCTTATGTTTTACCTTAGACATAAGCCTTTTACCATTAAACCATAATTCTTGTTTTATTACCTTTTTGTTTAGTGGAAGCATACCTCTTCTCACAACATATAATCATAATCATTCTAATAACAATAATGTACATTGGAAGCATATACATAAATCATTAGTGGTTCCATTCGTTCACATACCTATGTAGCAAGAAAATAACCATCCATTTCACATCCATAAAACCATGAGCATAAGATATAATACACACAGTCCATACTTTCATCAATATAAAACGTTCTATGCAAGTATCATTTATAATACATTCACATCCAATAATCAAAGAATGATTATTACATTCCCAAATCATATCTTAAATAGGATGAAATAAAATGATAATCTTTCTTCAACTAGATCCACCGCCACTAAGCCATCGACCCGATTAATCAACTACATCATCTAAACATGTGCAAATTGGGGGTGAGTTTGATGGGCTTAACAAGTACAAATGCAAACCATATAAAAAAACACAGATATAGCTTACCCGTAGGTTTATCTTATGTAACATAAACATGGATAATAGTATGAAGTTCAAACCATAGGAAGCAATAGCATTTAAGTCCATGAGTACAATAATATAAGCAATATAACCATAATCAATGTCATAGACAATAAAAGAATACGTGTTATAATGTAATGATAAGTGTAACATCTTTCACTTTCAGAAGTAGTCAATATATCACTATTTATATTCATTTTCATACTTCTTATCAATAGTTCACTCACTTATCATTAAGATTCAAATACACATAATTCATTTTATGATAGACTTGATCAATGTCTTGTTCATTAATTCATATCACTTGTCAATAGATTTCAAAGATTCAATTGCTATTTTTCATTGTAGTGATCCAATGAGAAGTCCTAGAACTATGTTCAATAAAATTCAATAGGTTCAAATGTAGGAAAGGCATAAGAAAAATCAATATCAATAACTTTTATTGTTGTGACCCAATGGTAGGTCCCAAAACAGTGTTCAAAGGTTCAAAGATTCAAAGTTCAATAAAATTCTGTCATGTTTTGACCTAGAGTTAGGTCCTTTCCTTTTTTAGACCCAAGGTTAAGTCCTTTTCTTGTTTAGACCCAAGGTTAAGTCATTAAAGAATACAATTTTGTCTTATTTTGATCTAGGGTTGGGTTCCTTCCTTGTTTAGACCCAAGGTTAAGCACATTCCTTGTTTAAACATAAAGTTAAGTTATCAATATAGAATTCTATCAAAGGTTCAATATTTCAATAAGGCCCAAAGATGGTTCAATAGCTCAAAGGTTCAATAACATTTCAAAATTCAATAAAGAATTAAAACATATAAAAGGATATCAATAGTCAATAAGGGTTTTCATGACATATGAAAGAAGGCTTCATGGTTCAATAGGTTCTGATCATATTACATTCATATTTCTTATTCAATTATTCATAGTTCATTCATATAGATCATTTATGGTCATTACTTCAAGTAGATTTCTAGAATTTGTAGTTCTTATGATTTTTCATATTATGAGATCTTTGTTTTATTCAAAGGAATCGAAATTGACAATCATTGATTCGTATTTTATAGTTCATATGTGAAAATCAAAGTTTCAATCATACTTAATTACAGTCAAAGACATTTCCTCATGTTCAACTTCATTTTAGTTTAAAGGAATTCATATTTCTTATATTAATCCAACAAAATTCACATAAATCAATTATATCATATTTTATATAGGTAATTTCATGGGGATTCTTACCATTTGATTTTAGATCAATGTTAATTACATGCCTAACATATAGGTTTCAAAGAAAAATGTCATGGATCTATCAATAGAGATTATCATGAGATCAAAACATGTTAAGCTAACCTAATATTTTCTTTAGTGTGGGTGCTTATGCAAGATATCAAGCATCACCAAAGGAATCTCAGCTCAAAGTGGCCAAGAGAATAATTTGTTATGTCCATGGCACATTGGACTTTAGGTTGCGGTACCCATTTGACACCTCATTTAAAATTATGGGATACTCAAATGTGGATTACGTAGGCAAAGTGGAGTCTCATAAGAGTACAAGTGGAGGTTGCTTCTAGATAGGCAACTGTTTTGTTTCTTAGCATAGCAAGAAATAAACTCCATTTCATTGTCAACAACAGAGGTTGAATACATTATAGCCGACAGTGGGTTCACTCAACTCCTATGGATGAAACAAATGCTCAAGGACTATGAGTTGAGTTAAGACACTATGAACTTGTTTATAGACAACAAGAGTGCTATTGACATCTCGAAGAATCCGGTGCAACATTCATGAACAAAACATATCAATATAAGACACCACTTTATTCAACAACTTATGGAAGAAAAAGTTGTGTCCTTGAACTATGTTAAGATCAAGGATCAATTGACTGACATCCTTAGAAAGCCACTTGACTCCAAGAGATTTGAGTACCTCAAAGGTGCAATTAGTCTGTGCACACTCAATTGACATGTCCCTGGTTTCCCATCATTAAAGATTCGAAACTTCTTGTGGATGCATGAAATGAGCAAGGGGTGAACCTTTCAGAGTTGAGACACTAAACTCCAGTTTAGTCCTCCCCTCCATAGGACTAGACTCAGGGGGTATAAATCAGGAAAATGTTGAAAAACACAATGTTTAAAATAATTTTTTTTTCTTGATATAGGGTTCGCTGATCAGTCTCTAAGTGCTTGACTGATCAGGAGGGAAATTCTAGAAATAGAATTGTATGTAGTTTTAAAAAGGGCTAGGGATCATTTTTTAGCAATGTTCGACTCCCGCCTGTTCTTCTATGCTTCATTTCCTTCCCATTTTCCAAATCTTGCCCAGAATCATTCTAAGAACATCCAAACCCTTGTGCAGAGAATGGTTTGTGTCAAGAAAGTCACCTCCAAAATGTCCCTTGGTAGCGTAACCCAACAATGGAAAATAAACCACAAAGACCACAAGGTGCCACTAAGCGACGTTCGAAAGGCCGTGGCCCAAATACTAGGTCCTACTCCCAATGTAGAGATGAAGCTAGCTTGGCTCGCTTCAAAGGGCTATTTGCTTCTCTCCATCTCATCAGCAAGAGGTTTGTTGTGATGAGGTCCTCCGTATGGTTCAGTCCCATGAGCACATGGTTTCGAGAGGGTGGCTACCATTGTTCCAACCTTGGGGCATCATTCAGGAAGAAGGGGTAAGGCTCTTCTACGCCAATGCCTTCAACCTGAACTTCAACACATACACATTTCATACCTACGTGTATGGATCTCCCCTTCACATCAACTCGGATCTGATTTCACATGTTTGGGTGTTCCTTGTACATTGGAGCATGCAATTCCTTTTTTGAAGGTTCTGACCCTCGTAAAGCTAAAGGTAATGACTCTTCGAACATGATTCAAGAATCATAACTGGGGATCAAGTCTTGGGATCAAGAAGTGTCTCCCACTAGTGAGGTTTGTTCACTAGGTCTTCGCATACAACCTATATGCTACGTCCCATCAATCCTTCATCTCACAGCTCTAGGCCTACTTGCTTGATGTCGTCATCTCCAATAGTCCTATCGACCTTCCATCTATGATTTGCTACATGATGATTAAGGTGGCTCATCTTAAGGGACTTCTTTCTCTTCCCATGCTTGTGACAAAACTTCTGGTGGATTAGAAAGTATCGATCACAACATCGACAAGGAAGAAGCGTCAGTCTGTAGACTTCACAATGGGCTCCCTATCTAAAATGGGGATCATTTTCCAACTTGAAAGACCTCGAAGGGACATCCTTTTAAGCCTCATCCCTTGAAAGTTGCATCAGAAGTTGCATAGACAACCATCACATCACTCCTTCACTCCCTGGTTTGCAAGGAGTCCAAAGTCCTGCTAAACCAGAAGAAGATTGCCGAGAGAGTCACCGAGCAGGATCCAACTTGTCCCTTAGTCCTCGAGACTGATAGTGAGGACAATGATCCTTCCCTTGCTGAGAATGCATTTGATCTTCCCATAGGCGAGGGTGAGAACGTGTCAATGGAGGATGGCTTAGTTGCAGAATCTGGAGATGGGGATGGTGTAGATGGTGTGAGGCTCTTCGAGTGTGGAGCCATCTAATAATGAATATGTGTATGATGATGGGTCAGATGATGAGTGAGTCTCCTTTTTGGATTTTTTTATCAAACTGTAACCCATGTTTATGAGGGCTTTTTTTCTTTCGTGGCTAGTCTTTTTGGGACCCCAATGCTATCAGTGTTCTTCACTGATTTTTATATGCCATACATGTACTTTTCTTAATATCAATGAATATCATTTATGATCTTTCCATTTAAGTATGTGATGTGGACTGTGCATTATGAATTCCAGGCAAAAAGAGGAAGAGTAGTCCAAGGTTGCTGCTAGGTAGAGGGTGTAGTGTGGTATAAGTAATGATAGGGGTTATTTGGGTTTTCAAATTTAAGGGGAGTAAACCACCAAAAAAATCCAAAATTGATCATCTCACTTGGAAGATACCATACACTCTCACATTGCATCATGCTCATACATGTCACTCACTTTTGTTAAAAGGCATGAGAAAGGAATGTGTGTATGTTTTGCAGGCACAGGTCAAGTAACTCAAAAGACTGAAGATCAAATTTATAGTTGCGTTGTACATTTTTTTATTCCAAGTCTGTAATTATTATTGGGTAGAATCCTTGTCCTAGGGTTTTGCCATGGAACTGACAAATGGGGATATTGTTAAGTCATCGGTATGAAGTTTTTCAATCCCATGGTTTAACAGAATGTGTATGTCTTGTAAGTGCCCAAAATGTGTCAAGGATCAATATCACATCATGAAGATTCAAGAGGACCAAAGACAAGAAGATTAAGACATGGAGTTGGGCTCTAGATGCCTCATCCTAAGCAAGGTATAATGCATTCATTTATATAGGCATTTAAGATACATAAGCAAACTTCAAAGAGGCCTTGGCATGTGTATGGCCAATGGCCAAAAGCCCAGGTGATATGCCTAAGAGAAGACCCCCAAAAATCCCAAAATCTCAAATTTCAAGACTCCTCGATCAGTCTCCAAGTACTTGACCGATCGGGGATATCAAACTAAGCCCAGAAATAAGGCTAGTAAGAGTTACCCTATGAACCCTGCCTGATCAGGCACTTGGCCCTGATCAGTCTCCAAGTGCCTGATCGATTAGGGCACTTAGATAAGGCTTAGAATGAAGTCTAGACCTCGTTGTCCCATGTGCCTTGATCGGTCAGTTGCCTGACCCTGATTAGTCTCCAAGTGCTTGATCGATCAGGGCACTTAGGCACGAAGACTAGATGGACTTGCCCCTTGTTTCTTGATTGATCAAGTGCATAAATTTCTCCCTGACCGACCTCCAAGTGCCTAATTGGTTAAGGGTACGAAAACAATTTTTTTCAAACTCTGTTTTTGCATCAAGGGCTATGATTTTTGCCCATTTTGGGAGATTCTAATCCCATGGTTAAGAATGGATTCTGTTCACTATAAAAGGGAAAGTTTCCCCTTAGGGCAAGTACTTCAAGCATTTAAAAAAGAGTGTAGGAACCCTTGCTAAATTGGAGTCTTCATTGAAGGAAAGTCTTCTTCTCCACTGTTCTGAGCTTTGAAACCATTCTACATTGTAAGAAACACTCTTTACTCAAATCTCTCTCTATTGTTAGCTAGTATACTTGAAGAGAGTTATTTGTGGGTTGTCTCAAGAGGAAACCCTAGCTTGGTCAAGTTCTAGGGGCTCAAGAACTAAGGCTGGAAGCATTGCGGGTGAACTAAGGCATACTATCTCAACAAGGAGCACTCCCACTTTTTATAGTAGCAACATTAGCTATATTGTGGTAATATTTGCTTACTCTTTACATTCATCTTCATATTCTCTTAGCTTTGTTTCTGCCGAAGACACCGGAAATTGATAACACTCGTCGGAGACACTGAATGTATTGTATAACTTGTTTTGTATAAGTAGATAGGTTTTGTATGTTTTTGATTTAGATTGTATTAGACAATCTAAATGAAATGTACCTAAGCTTGTTAGTGACTTTTAGAATAGTGAATGTAGGTCATCATGCCGAACCACTATAAATCTCTTGTTGTAGATTAAGTGTGTGATTGTTTGTCTCTTTACTTTCATGCTCATTGCTACTCTTGCTCACTATGTGTTTGATAAAATATTTGAGTAGACACATTGTAGCACACACACTCACTTAGACTAATTTTAAGAAGATAAAAATATAATTAAAAGCAATACCAACACTTGCAAAAAGAGTTGGAATAATTTTAATATCCTATTCACCCCTTCTAAGATAACCTAATAGGAATTATATATATATATATAAATAGATTTGGACGTTAGAGACAAGTGTAAAAAACCATGGGTTATGCGACTTTGTTTTCTAAATATACAAAGTGATGGGTTTTAAGGGTGTCTTTTGAGAAAAAAATAGAATCATTTTGGGTTAATTTTCTTTATATATGTTTGTGAGCAATGTGTGTGAAGTGGTGTTAGTTGTTTGTTGTGAGTGCAAGGAACATATAAGAAGAAAAAGTGTGGCTTAATTATACCTTGGAGACTTGATCGTCTGAACCCTGTTGCACCAAGTGGGGACAATTAATGTCTTGAAGAAAGCGATCACCAAACCGTACCTTTAAGTAGATACGATCCATGCGATCCCCTAAAATTTTCCAACAATCCTAAGGTAGGATTGACATCAACGCTAAAAAGTGAAAAGCATCCCAAAAAATGTAAGTCACTTTTTCAATGTTGATGTGTTGACCCCTAATGTCATTCCTACCTTAGGGTGACTTTAGGGGTCGCACCAAATCCGAGGTCCCGAAAATAAAAAGCTCTTGATGGATGACACTAGTAAATTACACTCTCTCCATTATGAAATGGTTTGTAGTATGAATTTGTAATTCTAGTCTTCTCATTTTTCTGTCAAATGGTCATGGGTCATTCAATGAAATTCTCCCTATATGTTACAGGAGAATTCAAAAAGTTTTTAGTAATTAGTTACTATGACCATCTTATATGAATTTTGACCCTTGAATTCCTTTGGATGCTTGATCTTCATTTGATTGGATCATTTGGTGGTGATCTCCATCATCTTTTGACATCATCTCCATTGGTAGGCTTTGTTAATGGGCTTCAAACTTCAATTGGGCTTTTCTTGAGATCATACAAGAGAAAATACATAATTTAATATAAATACACAAAATAAATGCGATAATGCTTATTTTGATTATGATACTTATGCAATTTTAAGCAATTATCAACCTATTGCATGGACTTAGGGGTAGCCTTCAAGGGCTCCAACAAGGATTCTAGTCCATTCATGAAATCCTAGACAATCATAGTAATACGGAAAAAAAATTAGGTGAGAACAAATCTTGTGAGAACTGGGAAAACAACATTAGGGTGCGAACACATCAGCACCGAAAAGTGATAAGTACCCCCCAAAAAGTGTAAATCACTTTTCAGTACTAATGTGTCAACCCCTCTAGTGCCATTTGCATAGTTCTCACAAGATTCGTTTGCACATAATCTGAGCCCTAGTAATACAAACTCGGGCTATACAAGATTCGAGGATGTAAATTTCTGTCAAGATAGTTATTCTAGCCAAAATATAAACAATGACCAGAATTCTATTTATAACCCATTGTTCATTGAACAGGTCCTTGGGAGCATAATAGATCTCCACTTTACCACTACAAGTGGAACCAAGCTATGTAGGCTTTGGCAATTTAAATTTCAGTCAAAATGGTCATTCTAGCCAAAATATAAACAATGATCGAAATTTTACTTATGATTCACCATTCATCGATCAAGGGCTTGGGGGGCATAATAAAATTCCTTTAGGACCACCATGGGTGGAACCAGGCCATACAGACATTGCGAATATGAATTTTGGTCAAATTGGCTATAATGGCCTTGATGAAGATCATGGTCGAAATGATTAGAATTCTACTTATAACCTATTGTTCATTGAACAGGAAAACAGTGTCTCCCTTTTCACCACTACAAGTAGACCCAAACCATACATGTCTTGGGAATGTAGACATCGGTCAAAATGCTATTTAGGCTAGAAGGTAAATGATGACCAATTTTTTTTATGAACCACTATTCACCGAGCAGAGGACCCAAGGGCAACTATCGTTCTAAAAATCTAGGAGGCTAAGTAGATCTCCTTTTTGGCCACCATAAGTGGAAAATGTTAATATGGTTATCTTAGCCAAAATAACGGTGACAAAAATAATGACTGAAATGACTGAAAATTTGTTTATGACCCATTAGGACATAGTAGGCCTACATTTCTTCCACCAAAGGTGGAATCAGGTAATACAAGCATTGGGAATACATATTTCGATCAAGTTGGCCATAATGGCCAGGATGAAAATAGCAGCCAAAATAGCCAAAATTTCACTTGTAACCCCTTGTTTAACGAATAAGAACCTAAGGGGCAACTTTATAACCAATTAGGGGAACTAAAGTATGATCTACAACCTCCACCAATTTATCAATCACCCGCACAAGTTCGGATACCTATAGGCTAAGCGGATTCATGAACTTGATCCAAGAGGCCATCAATTACAACAATCTAAGAAGGAATAATCATTTACAATAAGCTGTATCAAAAGTGGAGCAATCTACAACCAATTAATTGCGGCAAAATGCAGCAGGACCAAAATGGCTGTCATAACTGAAATGATGGCTACTGCAATTGTCATGACCAAAATGATGGTTACTATAACTACATGCAAGCACATGATTGTGGACTTGGGTGGTAATTATCGTCATCGTTACAGGTGCAAAATTTTGGCCAGATTTTAACTCTTCAGAAGAGAAATGAGATGTCAATAGAGAATTACGTTGGCCAAAACTCCATTGGTCAAAATTCTAATACCGGTGGTTGTCATGGCTGAAACAATAGCTACCGTTATGATGTACTATTGCAAAATGAAGGATTTGAGTATACACCATCGCTCAAACAGCCCAGGGAGCAGCAAGTTGATTTGACTGGTCAAGCCTAAATTGTATGGACCACTGTTGCCACAAAAGTAACCTCATTGACTGATTATTTCATATCAAAATGAGGTACCAAGTGGTTATGAACTCCCAAAAATTACCTTTGAAAAAAGTAATCAATCTATGGTTAAGTACATTGGCCACTATATAATGCATGGAGAAGAGACATCGGTCAATGATTTTTTAAAATTAAAGCTATTTACGAATTTGTTTGTGATTCTAGCCTTTGTAGCATACATAAACATGCATTTCAATTCGTATCTAACATGGCAATTAAAGAAACCACCAGATGTTGGCTTATTATGCTAATATTTCTTTAAATTTTGGCTTAAGTTGAATCCATAACATCAATTGTGACCGATGAAAACAGTATGATCAAAATATCGGTCAGAGAAAAAAAATGAAATGACCTAAAGTTGGTCACAACTGAAAAAAAAATTGGCCGATTTTGATAAAAATGAAAATGATTTACAGTTTTGGCCAATATTTGAAAATTTTTGGCCATGATTGAAAATATTTTGCCATAAAAAAATCGGTTAATAAAAAATGATGACCAGAAAAGGGTCATAAATGAAAGAAATTGGTTGCATATGATGAAAGTGAAATGATCGGTCAATTTTGGTAAACAATTGAAATTTTTTGGACATGTTTAAGAAAATCTTAGCTACGACTGAGAAATTTTGCAAAAAGGACCACAATTGGAAAATCGGCCATAGTTGATTATAAGTTTTTTTTTTTTTTTTTTTTTTTTTTTTAATAAATTTAAATATGGTAGTCACAAAAAATGATGAATAAAAGCCATTAGTTTCGGCTAATTACATTGCGTCTCTTCAAATATTTACAGATTTGAAGAGACGGGGGGCAATATTTACACCTAAAAAATTCAGCTTGTGACATGTGGGCACAACTGGCACCAGATCAAAGCCTTAAAGAGTTTGGAAGACTTTGGACTCTTTAGAAGACTGCCACATAGCCCAGCAAGAGACAGAAGTTGAAGCCTAGAAAGAGAGAGAAGTTTAGGGAAGATGGAGACCATCAGACCAGTAATGTGGCAGAGGTAGATTTCCAAGATTATAAGTATCTAAAATAGGGACAAATGGCACAAAAAGGAAACTTGGAGGAGAAGAATATTCACATTTTTATCTAACTACCCATTCCCCAAATCTTATAAATATAGGAAATAAACATGGGAAAATGACACAAAATCAGGAAAATCTAGAGCATTAACCGCAATAGAAAAGTTGAGGGAAAAAAGAGACATGCGGGAATTGGAAGAAAATAATAAATAGAGGGATTGTATGGATGCTCTTAGCATTAAACATGCAAGGATGATCATTTTCAAGTTCAGATATGCAGGAAAAGATGGCCATTTTATCCTTTAAACGTGCAAACATGGAGAAAATGGCCATGACCGATGAATTGGGCATCTATGAATAAAAGATACAGCAAAGAAGAAAACATCACTTGATCACCGAATCAAATCATTATCCAATCTTCACCCACAATGGGTTTATCTTTTTTAGTTTAGGTCATATTACTATGTATTGGAATCCCGGTCTGTTTTTGTCATCAACAAGTTCGTATGAACTTGGCATACAAATTTTAATCAGATTCCATAAACCTTGGCCTATAATTCATCATCAACCAATCCGTAGTAGTTTGGTATGAGAGTTTTAGCCACCCACACTTTGTTTTCGGTGTGTAATTTTCTATTAGCGAGTTCCTAGGAACTGGGCATACAAGTCTTGGCTAATTGCTAGATATTTCGATTTGTAACTTGTCATCAACAAGTCTTTTGAAGCTTGACACACAAATTTCAGCCTAATATTTGTAAGTGGTTATTTTTATAATTAATGATCATTTACTTGGATTCATTTCATTTTGTATTTGTTAAGTACCTGGCCTTGCATGGGGGGGTCATGGTGGTTTGCATGGAACGCATGGTGGTTCGTGGCGGTTTGATGGCTATGCATGGACCAATCATGTATATAAGTTGTTAGAGTTGTTAGCTTTGTTAGCATAGGCTTCGATAGGTTGTTGGTTTGTTACATAAATTTGTAGTTTTACTTAGTCATCTATAATGTAGGAGTTTGTTTGTAGTGGGTTGTTAGGGAAACTCCTATTTAAGGAGATTTTCTTAGAATAAAAAGGTATATTTTCATTGGTCCAATGTTGTTGTGTATCTGGGAGGTTCTGGGTTCCCTCGAAGTAATCCTCTTTAATCAACATTCCATTGTTCTTGTGAGTAATCATAGGGAAGTCCAAGAAGGCTGCAACTACTCTCTTCGGCTCATCGTCCCAATATATGATCACTCAAAGAAGATCATAACAACTTGGTCTCAGAACCAAGTATGTCAGAAGAGAGAATTATCCACTTAGAAGTTGAGGTAGGTAACCTCTCATCAGCACATGAGCGAGTCTGTCTAGAGATGCAAAAATGGTTCGCCGCCATTTTTGAGACAACATAACATGGAGCAAGGGGAGAACTCAGTTTGACAGTTTGGGTCTCAACGTCTTGCTACTTCTAACTTTTGTGTTATACCGAAGTTCACAAACTTGAGTTCCCTAAATACAAGTGTGGTGAAGATCCCGCCAATTGGATTTTTCGAGCCGAACAGTTTTTCGAGTTCTAACAAATTGAACCAGAGGAACAAGTATCTCTAGTTGCTTACCATTTGGAAGGTTGCACTCAATTGTGGTACCAGTTACTAAAGGATGAAGGGGAGCCAATCACTTGGCCCCTCTTAAATGAAGGACTCCACACAAGGTTCAGACCTACAGAATTTGATGATTTCTTTGGTGACCTAACCAAACTCCGCCAACATACCTTTGTCCATGATCATCAGACCCAGTTCAAGAAACTTGTAACTCGGGTAGAAAGGTTAACTCCATTGCAACAACTTCGTTGTTTCATAAGAGGGTTGAAAGAAGTCATACAGGTGGAAATACAGGCTGCTAGACTCACGATACTAATAGCCACAGTGGGTTTTGCCAAATTGTTTGAGGCCTGTCAGCACCCAAATTTTAACTCGGGTCATGTGATAGCATAAGGACAGCATAACAACATCTAGGCATCATGACTCTAAGCACCCTTTGGTTTAAGAAGAGAAAACCTTGACCCTAGGAAGTTAGGCATCCCCAAAGAAGTCTTTCTAGATACAACAGTCGCAAATGAATTAGTCAAAACACCCTATCACAACCCAAAATGTGTCATTTCAAGACAAACCCTAATATCTCTCAAAAGCATCAACAGGACTTTGAGGGTCCACATTTTAGAATCCCATTCATGTCATCAATAAGTTTTCCAACTCCTGTAAGCCTTTCTCCAACAAAACATCATAGATAGAAAAATTACCATTTTGCCCTTCTGCCTTCAAAGGCTCAATAGTCATTACCTGTCATCCAAATCACTGAATTTCTCTGCCTACATAAGCTTTCTTGTCATGAAGCATCACAAGCAAAGAATTCACATTTTCACTTTTTTCAACCTGTGGGTAAAAAATTACCATTTTACCCTTTTTATTCAAAGAATGACTGGAGCCTCTCCTATGGTCCAAATGGAGTAATTTTAGATCCTATGTATCCCTAAGTCTCCCTGCTCTATGGAACTCATCACAGGCCATACACTGCTCGAGAATAGCAACAACCAATTTATCAATCTATGATAACCCTGACCAAGAAATGACCTTTGCTAGAGCTCTCAAAGATTCATCTAACCTCCAAATCCAGAAAAGTCAGTCGCCATATCTCAACATTGGCCTTAGCTTCAAGGCTCCAGGTCTGAGAAGAGAGTTTCGAAGTCTCGAACCTCTAAGAAACCTCAAATCTTCCCTAAAAGGTTAAAAAGTTGTGTTCCTACTTTTTGCTCTTATGGAGCTAGAATATTCTCTAGATGTCCAAATCAGGATCGGTTGGTGTCAGAATCACGAGGCCTTTGAAAAGCTATCTAAGGAGCAAGGACTTTCATAAAATCTATCTACCAAGATTCCCTCAAATACTCTAAAGAGTGCGACGAATCAGGTCTAAAAATAAGTACTCAACCGACTCCTGGGAGCGCATCTGAAATTGGAAATTCAGATAGTCAGTGGCTACACCACTATAAATTTAGAGCCTCAAGACTATCAGATCCACATTAATTTGTAAAAATTTTATGGCCCAAACAGTCATTTATACCCAAACCCAGAAAAAATACATTTTGTTTGTATTTGGCACGCGGAGTGCCCTTAAAAGTTTCCCCGGATCTGGAATGCAGCAAGGTTAGAGCCATTTTCTCAGTTTTACCCCTAACTTCAATAAAGCATTTCATAAACTCCTGGTTTGGAGAATGTCTGGCCATTCAATTTCACCCGACTTCAGGCAGCTACAAAAACCCAATTTGTTTAAGCAACCTTGCTTCGAAAAACCCTCGACAACTGCTCAAGCACTCAATGACCAATCTGTCAGCTCCTATAGCTCCAATATTCCTCAAGATTTAAATTCCTCTAGATATGGCCCATGATGGCATTTTACAAAAAAACTAGTAGCACTCCCTGTCCAATTTTGTCAAATTGCTTAGAAAATGGTTTTTGACCTAATTTCCTGCTTAGGTTCCGTAATCTCACGTAGTTAGAAGCAATGAATCACCTGAACCTAGGTCATCTATTCTTAGGCAAGTCTCGAATCAATTTTACCATCTTGCCCTCCCAAAATGCATCTGAGAGCTTTTCAGGTAAAAAAACCTTGATTTCACCCATTTACCCTTTTCATAATTTGGTTCTGATTGGACCAGTGTGACCGGAGCATTTGTGACCTCTAAGATTGACACTGACTAAGCCAACTTTCGAGCTTGAGAGCTCACGAGGAGTGATGGCAGAAGGAGGGTTCAAAAAAATAAAAAAGCAACCCTAGTCATCAGATGAGCTAAAATCTAGATATTTTGCATTAAATGCATTC
>JAOXJP010293658.1:0-18663 GCA_025762735.1 Platanus orientalis | reverse complement strand
ACCGATGACCTTTTGTAATACCCCAAACACAAATTAAACTAAATCAACTTTAATCATTAATGAACTCCAAACCCCATTTTAGTGAATTAATTATTTTAGAGTTTTGGAAAACTTTATAAAAATAAAATATATATATATATATATATATATATATATATAATTTTTAGGGGCATTTGATGTCAATTAAATGAGAATATAACGAGGTTTTTCAATCCAAAAACTACTTGGACTTTTGAGGGAGAAAAGGAGAAAATCATAAAAAGATGGTATTTTTATCATTTCAAGCATGCCAATGGGGCCCACATGTGGCACCAAGAGTTCCAGGGTTCTTACTATAAAATTAACAAAATTTTAGTGGGGTTTTGATAAATAAAATCCAAGAAGGAAAGGAGAATTTGATAAAAATAAGTCAGAGGGGCATTTTGCTTGTTACGACCTATAAAATGAAATAATTAGGAAGGGGAGGCTGTGAGTCACTCGTGAGAGCAACTAATGCCCCCCCCCACTTTGCCGGAAGAAAGAAAAGAGAGAAAGGAGGAGAAGAGAGAGGAAGAAAAAAAGAATAAGAGGGAGAGAGCACATGAGGAATTGAACCATGAGAAGGAGGGATCATGTGGCGCAACAAAAACGTGGAACTCATCTAGGTAAGTGGGAATGACTCCTTGGTTACGATTTTTTTCAATCCCTTCTAAATCATCTTTTAATGATGTTTTTCCCTTCTTAAATAATACAAATTCCATTAGAAACAAATGCCCTATGTTAGAAACAAAAACATTTATATTTTGTTGGGGATTTGTATCCCATTCGTGGATGGATCCTATGCCATGATTTAGAGAAAAAAGGATTTTAAGTAACTGAAACATTGAGTTGGGATGCCCTATCTTGAATGTGTTATGCTTAGACTAATGATCTAACTTAATGAACCAAAAATCCAAGGTAATTTTACTTGCGAGTATACAAGTTTTGAAGTACATTACAAGATCGACTCTACAAGGATTGACTTGTAAAACAAAAACAAAAATTATAGATAAGAGAAAAAGAAGAAAAAAGAAAAGAGATCTGATTCAGGTTTCCACACCGTAATATGGAACAACAGTAATTTAAAAATAAGAAAACTATATTAATGATGGACCTAAGGTTTCAAGGATCCATTTAATAACTTGTAACTTATTTTCGATAAAATTATCACGATTAGAATCGAATAAAGATTCTACCTAACCAAAAGATCACACCATTAAAACATAAGAAATAATGGTAGAATTGAACATTTAGAACAATTATGTAATTTGTTAACAAGTCACAGAGACTTTCTAAGCATTTACCGTACCCAGAGTTAACGATAAATCAAAGAGAATTTATAGACTTGAACATTTAATAAAAGAAGATGAAACATCCAATAAAAAAAATATGACATTAAAATTTAACATAAAATTACAAATGACTAAATTTCACCTCTAATCTATCATCTTCTCAATATAAACTATGAAAATAAAAGATTAAAACCTAGGCTAGGAACAAGAATAAGGCCCTCTAGGAGGAAGCGAATGTCAGGATCAACATCCTTAAGGGTAAGCTAAAATGGTCTGAGGACTCCTATGCTAGCATAACTTTAAAGGCCGCCGAGTAAGAGGCCCGTATTGAGGACATGATGGCTCTCTTGTGAGATTTTGAGAGGGATGTCCATTGGGTGAGGGAAGATCTAGGGAATGAGAGGAACTTTCGTATTAGGATCGAGGACAATTTCAATGCTGCCCTCGATAGCTTGGTGAACAAGAGTGTAGCTGATGCCTTAGAGCGGGCACACCTCGAGGCTAAGGTGGAGAAAGAGAGAGAAAGGGAGAAGATTCAAGAATAGGCTATCGAGGTAGCTATAGCCAAGTACTTGGCCTCAGATGCTTTTGAGATTGTTAGGGACGATTGCTTCTGGAAAGGGTTCGAGGAGTTTCGGGATATAGTAGCCATGCAGTATCCTAACTTAGACTTCTCATCTATTATGCCCAACGAGGGGAGTGTTGAGGCTGAGGACAAGCAAGAGGAAGAGGCTGATTAGGGAGGAGAGGTAGTGACTGAGATGGCGATCGAAAAAGAACAAGTAAAGGCCAGCCAAGGTGAAGACATAGAGATCGAGGGGGTGGTCGAAGAGTCGGTAGTGGCTAAACCTGGGGAGACTATCTGGGAAGATGTTACCTCGGGAGAGGGAGAGGTGGCATTGGGGGACGACAACCCCCATGAATAGTTGTACTTTCTTTTTCTTTTTTTAACTTTGTAAATTTTTGTTATGTGAATGAAATTTTCTTTCGCCCCCATCTATGTGTGTTACTTCTTATTTACAGCTATTTTCTTGTTATTTTCCTAAGTGTTGGTATGTGTTGTGGTGATTTCCTCTCGCACACCCTATGTGTGTTTACGTAGGCCGAGGTAGGTGACCTTTTAAAGTGTTGGAATAATTAAGAAAATTTTCTAAGTATGAATGCTACTTGGTGGAGGAGGAATAATTAACTTTTATCCAAGTAGGGGCGAGTGGGGTCCCTCGGGGTTGATATTTTAAAGACGAATGGATTTAGGCATGTAACTAAAATTAATCAAAAGTTTACAAGTGTAGATGCACATCGGGGATAAAGCCTCCCCAACTAACGGGTGCGTTGCCTTTTAAGCACCTCTTCAGAATAGAGAGAGACAATCCGATGGGTCTCTCATGTTTTTAGAAAGAGGAGGGTCCTTGGTGGTATTCCTTTAAGGATTAAGCCCTCTCCCTTCATATGGGCCTTCCCTGGGTGACACCACCGAGTACTCTCAAATGTTTATCTAATTTACTTATCTTATTTGTGAGGGGGTGTAGCTGTACTTACTTGGTGGAGGGGGGTCAAATCTGGTTGCAACGTGTGCATCCTAACACATTTCGAGTTTCTTTATTATAACGAATTTATAGGGCTCCTCTTTCCTTTGCACTTTACTTAATAGGGAGATAGGCCGATCTTGAAACTCAGGGTTAATCTTGTGACCTGAGGGTTAATCGTGTAACCTGAGGGCTAGTCTTTTAGCCTGAGCAAGAAGTACAAGGTCCTGGAAGGATGTGCCAATCTCGTGGCTCAGGGTCAATCTTGTGACCTAAGGGTTAGTCTTGTAACCCAGGAGTAAGTCTTGTAGCCTAAGCAGGAGGTGCGAGATCTTGGAAGGATATGCCAATCTTATGGCTCAGGGTTAATCTTGTGACTTGAGGGTTTGTTTTGTATCCTGGGGGCTAGTCTTGTAGCCTGAGCAAGATGGCTTGAAACTTTGTTGATCCTGTATAATTAAAACATTTCACTGGTTATAATGATAATATCAACTTTATTGATAATACTTTCTCAAATGTTCTACATTCCAGGGTCACGGTAAGAGCTCCCCTTGCATTGTCTCAAGGTGATAGGTCTCAAGTTTATTGTAATGTGTTACCCGATAAGGCCCTTCCTAGTTTGGTTTCAACTTTTCCTTTATTGGGTCTTGTGTTGTTAGGGTCATTTTCTTGAGTACTAAATCCCTAACTATAAATTTCCTTGCCTTGACCAAGGAATTATAATATTTGGCCATTTTTTACTTTTAGGCGGTTGTCCAAACTATGACTTCATCCCTTTTCTCTGCTAATAAGTCGAGGTTGATTATGAGGCCTTCTTCGTTCTTCTTTGAGTCGAAGTTTGCTACTCTGTGTGTGGTCATTTCAATCTCGACATGTATCATTGCCTGGGTCCCAAACGCCAGTGAGAACGGTGTTTCCCCTGTGGGAGTCCTCACCATGGTGAGGTACACCCAAAGGATGCTTGGCAGTTCCTCGGGCCATAGGCCTTTGGAATTCTCGAGCCTCTTCTTGCTTATTCCCAGGAGCATTCTATTAGTGACTTCGACTTGGACATTGGCTTAAGGGTGAGCTGGGGAAGAGAAATGGTTCTTAATCCCGAGCTCCACGCAAAATTTTCGATACCGGGCATTGTCAAACTACTTAACATTGTCAGTGATGATGACTTGGAGAATTCCAAATTGGCAGACAATCGACTTTCAGGTGAAGTCATGAATGTTTTTCTCAGTAATTTTCCCCAAAGGTTCAACCTTCACCCATTTGGTGAAGTAGTCGATGGCCACTATCAAGAACCTCATCTTCCCTCCCCCAGGGAAGTAGCCTGACTATGTCTATTCCCCATTGAGCAAAGGGCCAAGGCCCGGCTATCGGAACTAATTCTTCTACAGGTTTCTTAGGGATGTTAGCAAATCGCTAGCACTTGTTACACTTCTGGGCGAGGAGAGAGGCATCTTTTTGCATAGATGGCCAATAATATTAGGCTCTGATTGCTTTGTGGGCCATAGACCTACCTCCCAAGTGGCTCCCACATATTCCCTCGTGTATTTCTCAAAGCACATAGTTGGCCTCCTCCTCGTATAGGCATCTAAGTAGGGGGAGAGTGAAGCTCTTCTTGTAGAAAGTGTCGTTGAAAAGGAGATACCAGCTTGACTGCGTCTTCACTTTTCTCACCTCTTCTTTATCTTCAAGCAACTCATAGTTCTTCAAATACCTTATGATCTAATTGGCCCATTCGGGCTTGGGGCTTTCCATGTTGACTTCCCCATCTTCCTATGTCTTGATGCTTAGCTTGGGCAGGTGCTCAACAATGATCTTGGGGTCGAGGTTTTCACGACGGATGATGCGAGTTTGGCTAACGTATCTTCTTCTTCATTATCTCCTCGTGGAACCTGTTGTATACTGAAATGTCCAAACTGAGACTTTTCTTTCTCTACCGTGGCTAGGTACTGTTTCATTCGCTTATCCTTTGCCCCATACTCTCCCTGTACCTATCAAATCACCAGTTGGGAATTGTTGTTGACTAACCCTTTTGGCCCTAAGTACGTGGGCCAGGCGTAGCCATATGATCATTGCTTCATACTTGGCCTCATTGTTGGTCGCTTTGAACCCAAACCTTATGGTGTACTCAAGCTTGCTTCTCTCTGGCATGATTTGAATAACTCCTCCTCTGGCCACGTTATTGGTGGAAGAGTCATCAATGTGTATAACCCATTCTTCCTGGCTCGCTTCCTCTTCCTCTGGTTACTCTTCCTACATTTCTGTCTTATGGCCCGGTGCATAAGTGTACTCGACGATGAAGTCTACAACAACTTGGCCCTTGATATCTCCCCGAGGGTGGTACTCAATGTCAAACTCGAACTCGCTCAACTCCACCGACCACTTGACCAGTATTCCCGAGGTCTCAAGTTTATGCAATACTGTTTTGAGCGGCTGAATTATTAGCACCCGGATGGTGTGGGCTTGAAAATAAGGCCTTAGTTATCGGGTTATGACGACCAATGTAAATGCCATCTTATCCACCCTTGGGTATTTATCCTCTGCTCCCTTGAAGGCTTTACTGGTGTAATATACCGGCGCTTGTATCCCTACTTCTTCCCTTATTAGCACCAAACTCACTGCCGACTTTGATACCGACAAGTATACATAAAGTACCTCACCTTGCTTTGGTTGATTGATTAGTGGTAGGCGGTAGAGGTGGTCTTTAAGTTCTCAGAAGGCCTCGTCACAGTCTTCATCCCTATAGAAAGCCTTCTTTAACAGGTGGAAGAAAGGAAGGCACTTATCTATAGACCAGGATATAAACCGACTCAATGCTGCTACTCTCCCGGTTAGTCGTTGTACTTCCTTTATGTTCCTCGGTGGTTGCATGTCGATTATGGCCTTCACCTTCTCGAGGTTTGCTTCTATCCCCCATTGGGACACCATGAACCTAAGAAACTTTCTAGCCGACACCCCGAAGGCACATTTGTTGGGGTTGAGCTTCATCATGTGCTTCCTTAAAATCTGGAAAGTCTTGCTCAAATTCGAGAGGTGTCGCTCGGTTTGAAGGTTCTTCACTAGCATATAATCCATATACACCTCAACATTCCTCCCAATTTGGCCTTTAAACATCTCGTTTACATGTCTTTGGTAAGTTGCCCCCATTCTTTAGCCCAAAGGGCATACTTTGTAGCAGTAGAGCCCCCGATCAGTGATGAAGGCCGTTTTCTCCTGGTCAGACTCGTGTAGCTTTATCTAGTTGTAGCCTGAAAAGACATCCATGAAGCTAAGGGCCTGGCCATCGAGTCTACCAGGGTGTCGATCCTTGAGAGTAGAAAGTTGTCTTTTGGGCATGCCTTGTTGAGGTCGGTGAAGTCGACACACATATGCCACTTCCAGTTTGGTTTTCGGACCATAACCACTTTCACCATCCAGTCCGGGTAATGGACTTCCCTTATGAAGTGGCCCTTTAACAACTTCTCCACTTCTTCAACGATAGCCTGATTTCTTCCCGGGTGAAATTTCTTTTCTTCTTTTGATGCGTCTCGAGGCTAGGTTTACATGTAGCCGGTGTACGGTCAGTCGTGGGTCAATTCCTGATATGTCCTTATGTGTCCAGGTGAACACATCCTGATTCTCGATGAGGAAGTTCTGAAGCTGCCTCTTGAGTTCTTCCAGCAAGTCTAACTCTACCCAGGTAACTCTATTTGGCTTATTAGAATAGAGGATGATCTCCTTAAGCTCCCTTTCTGGTTCTATTACCACTCGGGTCCTTTCATCTTGGACTTCTAGGTCATCGATCGCCATAGTTTCCTTTGGGGCCAGCTCTCTTTTGAGCGAGGCCATACAACACTCCCTAGCTACCATCCGATCACCCCTTACTTTCCTGACTCCCCCCTCAGTTAGGAAGCATATCAAGAGATGGTAGGTCGAGGTGACCGCCTTGAGTCGATTAGGTGCTGGCCTTCCCAGGATCGCATTATATGTAGAGGGATAGTTTACCACCAAGAAGTCAACCACCCGGCTGGCTTAATGCTCTCCCATCCCAGTAATAACCAACAATCTGATAGTTCCCAATGGGAGCGACCTATCGCCAGTAAATCTGACCAAGGGTGTCTGAACGAGCTTAAGCTTGTCTTGCCCGATGCCCATTTGATCGAAGACCGAGAGGTAAAGAATATTTGTCGAGATACCATTATCAATGAGAATACATTGTGTAATATAGTTCAAAATGACCAATGTCACCACCAGTGCATCTTCGTGTGGCTGACTCACCCCTCAGGCATCTTCTGCAAAGAAGGTGATGGGGGAATGCTCTACCTTTTGATGTTTGCTCAATCTCTCTGTCATCATTATTTATCAGTCTCTCTCCACATGAATCTGCCTCATGTGCAATCTTCTTGTTGAGTTGGACTCTCCTCCCCTAGTAAACTTGTCAGCTATTTCCCTTATCTCCCTTATCGGTCTTTCTGGCCTTCTTTCTTCCTGAATAGGAGGGTTTTGGCAGGTATCCTCACGTCTGATTCAATGTCGCCCAGTGATGAATCTCTACAGTAGCCCCCATTGAATAAGGGATTCTATTTACTCCTTCAAGTCAAAGTAATCATTGGTGTTGTGGCCATGATCCTGGTAAAAATGACAATACTTGTCGCTATTTCTCTTCTTTGGCAGGGCCCGAATCTTTTCCTGCCACTTGATGCTTGGGTCGTCCTTGATATATAGGAAGACCCACTCCATGGGTGCGTTAAGGGGTGTGTAGTTCTGAAACCTACTCTGGGGGAGGTTAACCTGGGGCCTGACCCTATAGCTGTTGTTGTCGCCTTCCCTCGCTTGATCACCCCTTTCTTCCTTTAGTGCTTGCTACTGCTCCCTCTTTCTCTTATCAAACTATAAGTTAGGCCCGGTATCTCTCTTTCATCTGGTGTTGAGAGTGTCAGCATTCATATGTCGTTGTGCCTTCACCATGAGGTAAGTCATGTAGGACGGGAGATTCTTGGAGAGAGAGAAGAGGAACTTGGAGGGCAGCAGCCATGAGAGCGGCCACGATCACCTTCTCCTCGACATTGTCCACCTACAACATCTCTCTATTGAATCGAGTCATATAGTCCCGTAGGAACTCTCCCTTATTCTACTTAATGTTTAGAAATTTGGTGGCCAGCTTCTAGTGTCTCTAGCTGCCAATAAAATAACTGAAAAATTGTTGGCTCAGCTCTATGAATGTCAAGATGCTGTTAGGCTTTAACCGGCTAAACCACACTCTAGTAGAGCCCTTGATCGTCATAGGGAAGGCCCTATACATGATTTCATTGGGGGCCGCTTATAGATTCATGTTCATCTTGTACACTTCTAGATGATCAAGGGGATCTTTGCCGTCGTCAAACATCTTCATTTGAGGCGGTTTAACTTATCGGGAAGGGGCCGAGCCATTACCTCTAGGGTGAAGGGATAGTTTGTCCTTTAGATCAATTCATCAATGGTGGCTGGGGCTTTTCCTTTGAGGGCCTCCTTTATGGTAGCCATCTCCCTTCTTGCCTTCTCCATTCTTTCATCTCAGAGATCTAGGGTGCGGGTCCTTTCTCCCAGTAGGTTCGCCTCCCAGAATCGATAGGCCGTGCCACTCATCACCTTTTCTTCATGCTCCTGGTCATGGCTTTTGGTTGGGGGGACATGGGGTCCCGGTTGTCCCAGGTGGTGGTCGTTGGTCGCTCCTCGACTGTCTTGCAACTCTGACATGATTTCATGGTTTTGTTCCATCAGTAATTGTACGTTTACCATCAGACCTTGGATCTGCTGCTCTAGAATGACCACCCTTGGAGTGTTTGGGTACGCTCCATCGGAGACGGAGGTTTCTTATCTGTCAGGTCCGACACCCTTGTTGTGTTAAGCCACCATTGACCTCGTTTTAACCATGCAGACCTTAGGTTCTCTGGGAATACTGTTTTCCACAGATGACACCAACTGATAGTGTATCAGTTTGGTGGGCTCCTTTACACTGATCAGATGGTCCCATGATTGTCCCAGGTCCCTGGCGGAGCAAGCCCTGCACACACAAAGCAAGAAAAGATTAGGAAGCTAAGTGCTGACAGGGTCCCGATCTCTAGCTCTCCGACAGTCAAGTTAGATGTAGCAGGGGGAAGTAGAGCTTTCTTTTTTAGGGTTTCTGTTGTTTGAAACCTAAAGGATGAACCACTACCTGTCTTTATAAGCTGAAGTGGTGGTGTATCAGAGGATATCCTGCACGCCGCTTTCCCCCACGTTTTTAGCCGCATCTCTCCCTACTCTTTTTGTTACTTTCTCAGAATGTTAGACTTGTTGCAGAGAATATTTCCTTCTCATAATATTTTTATGTTTATCTTTAAGCGGAGTAGTCGGGGCTGCCGTGTTTTTGCGTGTCGGGGAGTCTCGGGTGCCTGGTGCCTCGAGGTTTTGACTGGTTTTTCAATACCGGGTAATAGTCAGAGCTACTCGCGGGATACTCGAGGTTGGTACCGAGGGTTGTTTCTGGCTTTTTGCTAATGACTTTAGCATTTGATGAGACGGGGTTTGGGGTTTCCCAAGGGAATCCCGAGTCTTGGATTGATCTTCTTAGGAACTCTATGGGTTGATTCTTCTAGGGTCGGGGCTATGCTGGTTTATCGGAATCGGCTAGTAGGAGCCTTAGTATAATCTTCCCCATCAGCAGCCTTTTGGTCTAATGCATTAAACTATCTTCCTCTAAATGGTAAGTGCCATTTTTAAATTGTACTTATAACATTTAAGCCTTAATCCAAGCTGTTTGTATCAAGGTAATAAGCGTTAGTTTATAAAATTTAATGTAGAAACATTGTAAATAAAATTACTGATTTTATTTAATCATAGATCCTCCTAATGAATTCGTAATTTTTTTTCAGGAGGAAAAAAAAAAAAAAAAAAAACACACGGACTGGAGAGTTTCAAATCATTTCCCAGATCTAATTCAAGGGGAATCAGATTCAAATTGCCAGTTTTTCACGTTTTTGAGCTCAGCGAAAGCCAAAATAATTTCCTAGCAACTTGTTATATTATTTGAAGAAATGAAAAATTCAATATAGAAATTTGGGTCAAGAAAGGGAAGGGGGCATGCCTCCCTTGAATTCTGTGATTAGCTTTCTTAACATGACTTACATGTGGATATTGAACCCGAGGATGGCTTTCTAACAACATTCTATTGCTTGAAATAATTTGAAAGAGTGTCCTTGATGCACCTCTAAGTAAGCTAGTTAATGGGTCTTATGTTTGCCAGCTGCCTACAGGCCCAAACCCTCATGATTCACCCTAGCAGGAGTGGCAATGGGTTGACACTCAATTTGGTGACTTGAATCCAACCTAAACCCGACCTTGTAATAATGTAAGTATGCCAACGCGGATCAGGTTCTCCAGTAATAAATTAAGTTGCGAAATGCTACTCCAAGCAAATGTCAAAGATGAACCCTGCTCAACGCAAACCCACTTGGGACTTTCTGTGGTGGTGTTTTCCATAATGATCCTGAAGCGATCACCACGGGTTGACACATGGTGAATATTTGAATTTGGCATCCTTTTCGGGTGCTTTACTTTTTTTAATTGAGCATCTATAGACACTTTTAACCCTCGTGTTTGCTATGTGTCCGCCTGTGGTAATCGCTACAGGATTACTGTAAAAACAACACCACATACCAGCTCATTCTAAGAAGGCTAACGAACTGTAGTAAATACGAAAGGCTCAGCAGAGTCAGATAGATGACAAATGGGTAAATTCCAGGCCTATGGCCGTCTCCAAGTCTAAATTTTTGCTGCAGATATTAGAATACAAGTTTTCTCCATGGAAGGTAAATTAAAAAGACCAGAAAATTCTTTATTATAATTGAAAAAGGGTGAGAAAAAAAAACAAAAAAAAACAAGAGAGCATGCCTGGTGGTGTCGAAATCACCAATCTTCAGTCCAATTGATCGTGCTAAAAGGTACTGTTCCTTATTTCAAATTTTGAATTATCATTTCAGATCCTTTCCTGCCCTTAATGTCCCGCCTAACATCCTGTGTGCACTGCCATGTGACACATACTCCAAAAATCAAATTTAGGTAGGTGCTTTTCACTTTTGGGTCAGGATGTCTCTCCTTAAATGTGGAAATCACAAGAGATGGCTTTCCACTTCCATTTTATTGTCAAACAAAACGGAGCCAAACAGGAATGTTTGTCCTTGATGCATTTCTAAGTAAGCTCGTTAATGGGCCTTGTGTTTTACAGAAGCCCAGGCCCAATGCTTCATGGTAACACCCTAGAAGGGGGTGACAATGGGTATCACCGCTACTTGGTGACTGAAATCCGACTCAAACCCGGCCTATATTCAATACAAAAGTGAGGTATATACAGTTCTTCAGTTGGGTTGAGAGATAAGCACTGGTTGGTGGCTGGTTTGAGAATTAAACTTGGTGCAGGTATAAGAATACAAAATGGTGATGAAAAGCCAAAAACATGCGTGGTGGGAGGTGATCCATCAAACTTTCAATCCAAATAATTGGGCTACAGGTCCTTGTTGCTTAATTGCTTTTAAAAAACGAATTATCTAAATTTAGTTTTATTTATTTATGTATTTCTATTTTAGTTTTTTTATAGGACCACTAGGGCTTGCTGCCGCACCATCTACCCCACATTACCACTTGCTGCCCATAGGTTTGAAACCCCGACCTCTTCCTTGGAGGCCACATTGTGCCATCTCTCCTAGAAAGGCACATGTTTATTTAAGTGTAGTTTAGTGTGGCCTTATTAAAAAAAAAATATACATAATATCTCACGGTTGAACCATATTAATCAGTGGGTGTCCTTTATTAAACCACAATTTGATCAATAGCTAAAGGGTTTTTTCTTTTTTCTTTTTTTGTTTAGTGGAGAGAGAGAGAGAGAGAGAGAGAGAGAGAGAGAGAGAGAGGATTCATCATGGTTTTCGATGTTAATGGGTACCCCGGATACTTGACTTTGGTAAGTTTGATGCAAATCCAACATCTTGGACCTAATCAATAATTGGGTGGTGCTTGGGTTCATAAACTTGATCCAGTTGGGAGATTAGGAGTTCCTCGGGATTTTTTTGGGTAATCTGTCTTCATATTAGTATAAGAAATTTAAAATTTTCCAAAGCATGAAACAAATATGTAAATTTAAAATTTTCTTTTAATTACATTTTTATTGTTATTTTTTATGTTTATTAAGAAATAAGAAATCATTAATAATATTCTATTTTAAATGGTCAACTATCATACTCATAGCCCAGATCCAGCAGCGCTCCAGTCGAAATAACACATAAAACACTTAAGTCCTAACCCAACCTGTTTGGCTGTTTGTAAGTTGTAACAATAAGATCCAGACCCACATTACGGGCGAAACTTTTCTGCACATATTTGGCCCTTGGCAGGGACTACGTTTCCATTACTTAGTAAGATAAAAAATGAAAATAAATTCTAGGCCCAAAAAGGTATTGAAGAAGAAAAAGAAAAAACAAAGTGCGCGTGGTGGGAGTAGAACCCACAAATCCGATGGGAGTTGAACCCATAACTCGTCAGTAGAGATGTACTGAAGACAAATCTAAATGATTGAATTACAGGCGCTAACTGTTTTCTTTATCAGAATCTAATATATTTAAAGCAGTTTAATTCGAAGTTGACACAATTTACCACATGTTACTTACGGATAATTATTGTCTGTGTTGACACAGACCTATGTTTATATGCCATTGATTGACACATGATGTGTTTTTAATTTGGTGCCTTTTTTTTTTTTTAATAGCAGAACAAATTTTTTAACCCCAAACACAATATATCTCAGCTTATAATTCACTATAAACACAATAACAATTTTTTTAACCCCAAACACAATATATCTCAGATTATAATTCACTATAAACACTATAGACACTTTGTCATCATTGAACATTTTCTTCCGTTACGTAACCATACATACTACCGTGTGGGTGTGGGTGTGGGTGTGGGTGTGGGTGGCTGCTAGGTTGTCCTCTCAACCTGGACTGGACCCAATATGTATAATTGTGTCTTAGATATAAATAATAGCCCTGATTGCCAATGTCATGTGATTCTTCGAGCTATATAAGACCATTGTTTACCTTTTGAGTACGAAGAAAATAATGTTAATTTAGGCAAACGTAATAAATGTTATTATATATTTATAATGATACAAGTATTTATTTCATATAAGTCAAAACTTGTAAAAACAATGAATAGAACGACTCGCTTGGTTGGATGATTTGGGAAAGTTAGAACAACAATTGATTAAGGCTAGTGTTTGATACTATGTTCTTTAGACAAATTTTGTCTTTCGCAATGGTACTTACGGATTTCTCAGACATCTGCCTCTTAAGATACAATGATCAACTACACATAGAATAAGCATTGTAGTATATGTGCCTAGCGAAACAAACTTGTGTTGTTATCTCTCTCTTACAAAAACTCTATAATGCATTCTATAATGTTTATGCTTGATTTGGATTTCGGATATATGAAATGAAGGAGGGACATAATATTTGTATATTATTTATGTTTGTTCAAAATAAGCATAGAGACACAACTTATGATTATTGAATAAATATATAATCAAAATGATGTAATTGAGTAGCCATATTTATGTCTGTTCGGAACAGACAAGTGGGTAAAATGGGTGATTTGATAATCACATTTATAACTGTTCGGTTCATAATAGTCACAAGGATAAAAACATAAAACATTCAAAGAATAGACATGCCCCACAGGCTAACCACTTTTGGGAGAAATAAAAATAATAAAAAAGTATTTAAATTTTCTCATTGACCCAACCTGACCCGGAGCGTGCGTGTGTGTGTTTGGGCTTGATCCATGTTAGATAGGTTTTCTCCCTTCTACTACTTATTTACTATAATACCCTCATTTGATTAATATGTATTAACTTAAACACCTTTGTTAGGCCACATTTCATGCACTGATAGGTAGTGGTGTGATATCTATCCATTCAGATGGGAGATGATTCAAAATCGTTTTGACCGAAATATATGGTCTATAGATAGGTATTACTGTAAATGCATAATAAATATGTACATATGTATTTATTAATACACCCTTTGTCAAAGAGTGTCACTTCTTTGTCAGAAACTAGTGTGTTTGTCCATTCAAACTAGAGATGCCATGAACCCTTCGTCTATCGCCTTGTAATAGATAGTTTCTAATTTGAAATATCATTTTAGATTTTCAATTCCTTCACCTTTGCGTATTCAAATCTAACAATAATGTTTCTCCACACTTTATCATAAGATCGATCAACATTCCAATCCCTTATCAGAGAGTTGTTGCATTTGGATCTCTGATTCTCTTTGTCTTAATTTGCTTTTTGTGTTTGATCTGGTAAGTTTTGCCACGGATTTAGGTTGCATTTTTGTGTTAGACAAGGAAAGCAGCTAGACTTCTATTAATGAAAAGAATGAAGAAAATGTTCTTTCTAGGATTTTGGTGTCTAGGACCATGGGGAGGACACATGGAAGAAAATGGGTAGGAATTTGGGTGGGTTAGAAGAAATTTCAAATTCCAGCCAATCTTCCCCACGTTTCATCTCCATGGTCCTAGATGCCAAATCCTGGACAGAACATCAACATATAGATAATTAGTCTTCAAAAAGAAAAAAAAAACATAAAAGGAAAATAAAGAGATTGTAGTTACACGATTGAGAGAAACTTTAGTTTAGAGATAAAAAATATACATCATTGAAAGCAAGTGACATTTAAGCAAGGAGGAAGAAGAATGATTGTCTATGTTGACATAGATCTTGTAGGTGTGCCATTGATTGACACATAATGTGTTTCCCAATTTGGTGTCTATTTTTTACCACCTACTTTTCAATTGAACACTTTTTTTGGATAATTTACCCTCAACACAACACATGTCAACTTATAATTCATCATAGACACTACAAAGACTTTTTCATCATAATACATTTACTATTTTTTTTTCTATAAAAGATTCAATCTCTTATATTTTTTGGTAATAATCTCTTTTGTTAATTTGTTTTCTTTATTCTACAAAATAAAAAGAAAGAAAAATTCATATTTGGTCATAGGTCTTTGTAAACTTCTATCTAACCACTTGAATAATCTAGCTATTATTGTCTTTCAAAGTGGTTAGACTTGTTACTCTAGCCTATCAATGTCTTTTGTTTTTTTTTTTTTTTTGGGAATGTAAGGGGGAACAGTTGCCCCCCCTTGCCCCTACATGTCTCCACCCCTATATTTGTTACTCTAGGTGCCTTTTTTTTGTTTTATTTTTTGAGAATTTGAGGGGAGGGAGCAGTTTCCCCCCTTGCCTCTACGTCGCTCCGCCACTAGTCAAGCCGGGTAAGGCCATTAGATCACTATACCTAGATTTCCAATGGATGATCCTAGATTTAAGAATACAATTGACCTCCATGCAAGGAGAATGCCATAGAATTCTTCGCATATATGGATTAGGATGGATAAGAGATCTACTAAATTTGTTTCTTTGAATAAATATGTGGTAAGGAACATAGTTCTTATGCTTATGTGGATGCCTTCGAAATTATCAAACTCAAATTGATGATGTTGGTCCAATGGAAACAAAACAGCAAATAAATCAACAAGCACACACACAATAGTACTAATAGATTTACATTGTTCAGTTCCTACATCCACAGGTGCCGTCTGTTCTTTACTATAAATTGGTGAAATACAAGTTACATCTAAAAGACTCTTCATTTTCTTACCTCAATCCTAAACCCTCCAAGAAAACTCAAAATTACGTTATATCTATCGTTTTTTCTTTGAAAATGAAGAATAACCCTTCTCATCTTCTCTCACAACCTAAAGAAGATTGTCTTCTCACTATAAAGAAACCTGGTCTCTTTGTTTCATTCAAGGAAAACCCTAAAGAAGAAAACCACTGCATCCACTCTTTAAGATTCTTTTTTTTTTTTTTCTTGTGTAGCCCTCTAATGAGAGAACACGCATGTTTTCAAGTTCTACTTCTTCATGTTAAAGGAATCCATAGATGGTTGAAAGTTGCCAAAAATAACAATCTCTATTTTAGCATGTTTGGAGCCACCTTAAAGATACATTTTGAAGTTGACTCCACTTATATCCTATCCAAGAAACAAAACATGAGGCATGTCCATAACATTCCATCTTGGTTCACACTTTGAAACCATCTTAGAGAAATCTTTGCACTTGTTATTAGTGAATTTTGCCTAGAATGCACCTCCACCTTGAACCTAATTTAAAAAAAAAAAAACCTATTTGTTATTACCGCAAACAATCATTAGTCTTAAAGAATCACCACTACGCATACCATTAAATCAATTTGGTCACTCATTCTGACTCGATCATGATATGGCTAATGCACATGTGTAGCTACCATAACTCAACCCACCTATTCAACTCTAGAGATGAACCTTGATCTGTCCTCTCCAACTATAGGCACTATCTCACCATCATTTGTTATCGAAACCTCAACATCCATCTTTTTCCTAATTACAGAAGAAATTCTTAATACGTGCACCTTATTTCTAACTCCTCATCATTGTCAAAAGGAATATCATTAATCACTGTATCCCCATCAAACAATATCATATTCCCATCAAACAATACAAACCATCACACTTTTCTCCTTTCATCAAGATTAAATTATCACATGTGATTTTTATCGCTCCACTTACAGTTGGATACCGACAACCCATGGATTCTAATTAGTCTATTAATATTAAGTTCTTTCTCATCTTTGGGACACATGTCACACTATGTAAAGTATGAACCACTACATTAAACCTTTTGATTTCCTTTGTCTCGAAACTTGTGACGGCACAGGTAAATCCATTCCCAAAGAAAGAATACATGTCTTCTTCTTTTGAAACATATCAAAATATTCTATTACCAACAACTTTTACTTACCTAAAAAAAAAATTATATTTTAGGGCTTATATGAAGATGGCATCTTGAATCTAATATTGACTAACCATGAGAAGAAGTGATCATATTTTTGAAGAGTGTGAGAACGTCTCTAATGTATTCTCCCTGTTCCTCTATCACTATTGTACTGAAATTGTCTCTTTTCTTCCTATAGCATGTTTTGAAAAATCATTCTTAATTTGGCCATATTCTTTGCAATGAAAACACCACACCTTGCCCTTACCCTTTGACTTGGACTTGGACATTCCATTTTTAGATTTCCTTATTGATGACATTTTCCCTGTGATTCTTCTCATAACTACCCAACCCAAAATATTGATTTGCTTTAATATTTGATTCTCATAATCTTGTTATATATGAGCGATGTCATGACGTCTTCTAAGCTTATTATATCTTTCCCAAACAATAACATTGTCACAATCAACACCAAAATTTTAATTAGGAGGCGAATCTAGTAATCTATTAAAGGCAATACTAGATTAGACCTTCGGCATCCTCGGTTCAAGAAGATAGAGTTAGCACACAAGTCATACAAGTCCCAAAAACATTAGGTCAAGATAATAAGTAGCATTAGTAACCCTAAAAAATCACTAGAAACCCTAAGACCCTATCTGAAGTCTAGGAGGATAGGCAACAACCCTTAATAAGGATCTTCAAGAAAATGGTTAGAGTGGTCCAACACATAGAGAAATGTGAATGACCATCTAGGCCTTCAGGGTAGTCTCAACTTCCCTTACTTTTGTAAAAGCTCTACTTGAAACATGGTTTTTCACATTTCATCACACACAAGTGTAGGATTGACAAACATTTCTTCTGGGAATCTGGCCCCCATGTAGTTCATGAAGATTGTGATGGAAAATTTTACCATTTTGCCCTCCCAAAGTTCTATCAAAGGTTTTTGGAGTTTCCTATACTTTGATCATTCGATGAACTACACAAGTGAGTTTGGATATCCACATCAACATCCAATTTGACTCAAAATCTAACATAAACGAATACAAATACAGATGCATCAATATCTACTTAGAATTCGCTTCATTTACAACGCTATTGATAGTTTGCATTTTTAGTACATGTTTATTTTTTAATTTTTTATATCATAGTTGGACCTAGACACGACTTGTATAATAAGGTCGAGCGCATTATACTTTTTGGTCTAGATATAGGCTGGCCCATTTTAAATTGTATTAAAAAATTTAAGCCTTAGTCCAACCTATTTGTAAAAATAAGGTCCAGCCCTAGAGCGAAACTTTTTCTACAGATATTGGGCCCATGTTAGGGCCACGCTGGGTAAGCCCATTGACATTGCTATATCTAGATTCCAAATGGTAGGTCCTAGATTTAACCTTTCTTTGAACAAACAAGATGAACAGCCAACCTCATCTTCATTCTTCTTCCTCTCCCACTCACTCTTACACTCTTACACATGGCTCAAAATCTCGCATGGTACGGGCTGTATCGTGCGAGATGTATCGGTACTGCAACAGTGCGAGACTATAACAGGTTATACAACAAAATTTTGAGGGTTGTACTTCATCTCACGAGATGTATCACGTGATACACGTGTGTCTCGGGAGAACAGGGTCAAATTGATCATTTTTAGCATAAAATAGCTACAATACACGAGACAGGAGGTCTCGGGTATTGCATCTCAGAGCCGAAAGCATAGGGTATCGTAGGTCTTAAAAATCACCAAAAAATCATTTTTTTTTGTAATCTTTTGCTTGATCTAGCTTGCATTGCCTAAATCTAGGACTTCACTTGAGTCTATTTCGTTTGAAAATGGAGATTTGAGCTAGATCGAATGATCGAACCTGAAACCCCAAATCTCAACAAAAACTCGGTAATCTCTTTATTTCTTCTCTAATCCTTGTAAATTTTTTATATGTTATACATTTCTAATAGACC
>JAOXJP010293647.1:0-18664 GCA_025762735.1 Platanus orientalis | reverse complement strand
GGACATCATATGAAATAAAATGGGTCGGTGATGCATTTTTTGAATAAAGAATATGCATTTTATTCCATATGACAACCCCCGGTATCTTTGACACCACCCTAGACACCAAATCCTAGATAGAACATCCTTTCCCATTGAAATAACTACCCATAAGCTATTATTTCCAATTCTGTTTTACGAAGTGGCAATTGACCAAAATATGTCACTTGATGCTTCAAGTATATTCAAATGACTAAAATGCCATCCTCCCTCAATAAATTGTGAGGAGATTTTTAACACACAAAGTGCCAAAAATGCCCTATGTTATTTTATTAATTAACTAAAATTCCCCTAAGTGAAAAATCTAGCTCATTAACTATGCTTAAGGTCTATTCAAATGACTAAAATATCCTCTCTCAAGCAATTGTGAGAAGTTTTTCAACACAGAAAGCATCCAACATGCCCTCTATTATTTTATTAATTGACCAAAATGCATTGAGTGGAAAATCTAGCCCATGTTAGTTATGTTTCGGGTCTATTCATATGACTAAAATGCCTTCCTTCCCCAAGAAATTGTGAGAGTTTTTTTAGCACAGTACCCAAAATTACCACTGTTGTTTCATTAATTGACCAAAATGCTCCTAAGTGGAAAATCTAGCTCATGTTAATTATGCTCCAGGTTATTCAAATGACTAAAATGCCTTCCTCGCTCAAGAAACTCGTGATTTTTTTTAATACATAGTACCCAAAACTCCCTTGAATGGAAAATCTATCTCATATTAGCTATATGTTAGGTATATTCAAATGACTAAAATGCCCTCCCACATGCAATTATGATGAGTTTTTTAAGCACATACCCAAAATACCCCCTATTATTTTATTAATTTACTAAAATGCCCTTGAATGGAAAATCTAGCTCAACTTATGGAAAGAGTTAAAAGAAATTATATAGCTTGTGATTCATTTCTAAAGGAGTTTAAGTTAGTCTAGAACCACTGAGACTTGCTAGAGACAAAAGGCCAAGAGCATACTTATGCTGAGTGTAAACAATAAATTGAGACGACTTGGCTCCATGCCCAGGAAAGACTTTAGGACTAGGAAGTGCCTTCATGTCAAAGCAACTCTTAGGTTCTTTCCTTGAGTGACCTTCATAATGGATAAATTGCATTAAAATCCCAACAATAGTGGAAATAACGTCTTTCCAACGATTATCGAGGAATTGAAAACCATACAGAAACCCAAGCATGGCAAATGCAAAGCTTTGGTGGTCAACTCGTAGGACTTGGGAGTCCTTGGTGATGAGTCATAGAATCTCAAGGCCACCCACCAGGCAGAGAGTAAACAAAATAGGGTTGAATTAGATTTTTGAATATTTGTGCAGCCAATGGTGGTCATGTTTGTTGATTGAGTTTTGTCCATTTCTATGTCTTACAACAACACTGATTAAGAAAATGTTATGATGAGGTGGTCACTAGGTCCTACTCATCCATGGTGACCCCTATACTATGTTTACAACAGAAGCAGTCTTACTCTTTAATTGTTGCCTATGCTGAATGCTGAAATTTTTCTTTAATTAACATGGAGAAAAAAGCGTTGAAAAAAAAGTGCATGAGGAAGTCAGGCCATGCCCAAAATAGGGGGTTAGTTCCCATATGATGCATGAGGTAAACAATCCCAAAACATTAGGTCCATTAAGGTTTGGCCCATTTATGACCATTGAGATCTTAACCCATAAAAGGTCTTTTGTCTGCCTAAGTGGCCCAATGCATTCGGCCCGCATAGGCATAATGAACGTAGTCTATAGAGACCAAACATAGCCCAAGTGGCCCAAAAATTAGGTCCATAAAGATTTATTCAATCTCTTCCATCCATCCATCAATTTGCAGATCAACACCATTGAGCATTGATGATGACAAATCCATCAACTTGTGGCTCAACATCTTCAAGCATCATCTAGCTTGATCAGACGACCACATGGATTTCCATGAAATTCAAATACATAAAGATTTTTCTCATGCATTAATTTGAGGGGGAGCATTAGGGAAATAAAGATTATTAAATAGAATTTGACTGGGAGTTAACCAGGTAAGATTTTATCAAGAGGTGATTAGGGAAGATTTGATTTGATTTAATTTCTATATTAAGCCTTGTAATGGGCTATTTAAACCTCTTGTAAAAGGCATTAGAATAAACGTTAAAATCCGATCAATATATATTCTCTAGAATATCTGCCCCTACTTCAGATTTGCTTGCATAGCAGCTAATGGGACGATTGCAGAAGCTTTCAAAGACGAGAACCGGGGTTCACATCATAGATTTCCAAATCGCTCAGGGGACCCAGTGGATGACTCTAATCGAAGCACTTGCAGCTAGGCCGAATGGTCCCCCTCATGTGCGGATCACTGGGATTGACAATTCAATCTCAAAGGATGCCCGTTTGGACAGTTTAGATGCAGTTGGTAAGAAGTTAGCAGCCTTGTCTGAGAAGTTCAATATTCCAGTTGAGTTCCATGCTGTGCCGGTCTTAGGTTAGGACCAGATGTTACAAGGGAGATGCTTGACATGAGAGGTGGTGAAGCTCTTGCCGTGAACTTCACTCTTCAGCTCCACCACACGCCGGACGAGAGTGTTGATGTGAGCAATCCAAGGGACGAGCTGCTTAGGATGGTGAAATCACTTTTACCCAAGGTGACCATCCTAGTCGAGCAGGAGTCTAATACCAACACAACCCCATTTATCACTAGGTTCAGAGAGACCCTGGATTACTACTCTGCAATGTTTGAGTCGATCGACATGAGTCTTCCAAGGAAGAGCAAAGAGCGGATCAAGATGGAGCAGTTTTGCTTGGCGGGGGACTTAGTGAACATAATTGCATGCGAGGGGAAAGGAAGAGTGGAGCGACATGAGCTGCTGGGTAAGTGGAAGTCTAGATTAACAATGGCTGGGTTTCGGCCATGTCCGCTCAACTCTTATGTCAATTCTGTGATTAGGAGTCTTCTGAGGGCTCACTCAAAGCACTACACGGCCGTGGAGAAGGATGGGACCATGTTGTTGGGCTGGAAGGACAGGAACTTGATATCAGCTTCTGCCTGGCGTTGCCAAGAATGACAGATGAATGATATAGAGGGAATTATAGAATAATTAGTTCCCCCCTCCTTTCCACTTTCTCAAATCTGTGTTATGTTATGTATCATGTATCTTGATTCTTGAACACCTGAATTCATTTGTATAATTAGGTTGCCTCATAAATCTCCATTCAATTCTCGAATTACATTTCTTACAAAATTTCGGGGGTTGTGAACGAATCTTAGATATATATATATGGAAACTGCAGTCAAAACAGGACATATATACCAAAAAAAAAAAAAAAATTGAAATTTCAATCTTGGGCCAGAGTTTTAATACATGTATCACGTTTCAAATCGTTGACGCCAGTTTCCAGTTAATGTACTTGCAGAGGATTTGCTTGGATCAGAATGAACATTATAGAAGTAAACTAGCTTTTTTGAAATTTACGATTGGCTTTAGATGTTGATGGTTCACAGGAAAATGAATTTTAAAGAGCAGGACAGATACTAGACAGGGGTCGGTTTAGGGTGAGTGGTTTGAGTTCTGATCCTCTCTTGACCTTAAAGTCGGGGAAAGATTGTGTCTGCTTTCCTTCTTAAAAATTGCTAACCTCCACTGGGTGTGCAGATGCATATTGGAGGCGTGCGCTTATCACTTTTCGCAAAACGGATTTCCTATAACAGTTTTACTGTAATTAAACTGAAGCACCAGGGTATCGGGTGACATGTGAGTGAAAAATGTGAATCACTAGGAAAAGGTGAACTGCCAGTATTTTTTTTCACTTTTTCCACCCATGTGTCATCCAACACCCTGGTTCTTCAGTTTTGCTACCATACAAGTGCTCCAGGAAATCCAGTTTGCAGTTTTTGGTGCAGATGTGTCTGCCTCCTGACACCCAACGGAAGTTAGCTTTTTTAAGGGAGAAGGGCACAATCCTTTGTGCTTAAAGTCATGCCTACCATGTGACACTTGTCCCCCAAAATATCAGATTTAGGTGGGTTGCTCTTCATTTTTTGGGGGGTATGTGTGCCACAGCAGTGCAAGCAGGACTTTAAGGTCAGGAGAGAGGATCTGAGTGAGAGTCGACCTGTCATTCTTATCAACTTTTCATGGTTCAAATTGAGTGGGGCAAATTGAGTCAGAGAGACTTCGTCAGGTTTAGAAAACTATTCGTGACAATGACAACCAACCAGATTCCTCCACAAATTTGAGTCACTAAAAGGTTGTAATGAAGCAACAGAAGAGGACCCAAGAGAAAAAAGAAAAAGTTTGCTACAAAGTTTTTTTCTTCAAAATTTTCATCTTTGTATTTCAAACATGTTAGGCGTTGTCATCTTTGAAATTCATATCGAGCTGGAAAAATCTTCATGAGATTTCTTGCCAGGTTTTTTGACGCCTGGACGAAGGATTCATTCAGGGCAATAGGATCTATTTGTGGTGGTCTCCATGCTTTTAAAAATTCAGGCTGACCCTAAAGCCCAGGCTGGTTCTTCAATCAAACATATCTAGAGGCGCATATCCAACCAAAACGAACTGGTTCTTAAGACCGGCCCTTCAGTCGGTTCAACAGGTTCAACCAAGATTTACCTCTAATGGTTCGGCTATGTCAACGGGCACAATTCAAGGTCTATCATCTCCTTCACCCATTCCGTCACGACCGACCAAAGATTCAAAATTGATGAATTTCTCTCTATATATTGGTTATCGCCAATTCATCATCCTCCCATTCACCATTGTTATTGGGCCGTCCAGCATTCTTCTACAATAAACTCCTAGAAATTTTCCAGACTGCCAAATTCAGAACAGTTAGTGGTCAATTCTTAGTTTTTGCCAACTCTTCAAAACCAGCTCTCAAACTCGGATATTATCAAACTCTACCATAATAGATTCTCCAATCTCTCCAGATTACACCCAGTCATTTTCAGCAAGTGGAGAACCTTTGGTAGACCTCTAGAAATTTACCAGAGATCAGAAATTTAGCCAATCAGTAGCTCGATTTTTATAGTTCCAAGACCTTCAAAAGACTCTCATCCAAACTATGATTATCAGGAGACTCAACATGCCCCAATTACCCCCATTCTTTCTTAATCAAATTTAAACCACTTTTGGCTATATCGAACACTTGGTGAACCCCCGAAAGCTCTCCTGAAACCCAAAGCTCTCAAGGTCAAGCCCATTTTTTTATAAATTTTTTCATATCTTCAAAAAACCTCCTAATAAACAAGTCCATTTGAAGACTCAACACAACCTAATTACTCATTTTCTTACAAACCTAAACTGTGTTTTTCTACCAAGTGACCATCCTTTAAGAACCTCCCAAGAACTCTCTAAGAATCTGATTGACAATATGTTAAATTCTATCTTCTTAGGACTCTAGAAACGACAATATTCTATGACCTTCATTTTTTCCACCTAAGACTTAGCAAAAACCAGTCTCAATTCCACTGAGGATTTGGCTTTGAACAAATCAAAGTTTTGAATGCAAATTTTGACTCAAGTATCGGTTTTGCGAATAATCTGAATCTGTGTCTCATAAAATTCTGAGGTTACCTTTCATACCAAGACCTTGAGATTTAATTTTATCATTTTACCCATGTTACATGGGTTTGAGACATTTCAAAGTTATTCAGACTTAGTTTTGACCTACCTACACTCATCCGAATTCGATTCCGATAGTTGCATTACAACTGGAGCATCTGAGAGATATGAAAAACACAAAGGATTTGAAACTTTCCAAGTTACAAACAATAAAGGGGTTCGAAATCCAAAAATCATCATTACTTTTAGGGCCATAAAGCATGTTTTACAACAAAAATTAATGAGGCCACCGATGGTATTGACCCCGAGGAGGTGGTAACTAGTCTGCAACAACACTCTACTACTCCTCAGTGGGAGGAGTTCGTTAGATCACATGGGTCTAACAACTTTCAGGTAAAAATTTACATAATAATTCTATTTTTTTTTAAACATGGATACATTGTTTTTAATAAATTTTATTTACTATTTTTCATAGGTTACCAGTAGTAGGAATAAAGTCATTTATGCACAGCATACCATGATGCACACGACTGGCAGAAAGGGATATGCACGCTAGGAGGATCAGCTAGTAAGTTTATTTACTTAATTCAATATAATAATTTCGACTTTCCAATTACTATAATCATATTGTTTAATAATATATTTACTAATTAACTGTTGTCTTTTTTCTTAAAATATATCTTACAGGTCAGCGAAAGGGGCTCCCAAGTGTCAAAGGCTGATGTATGGGTTGCAGGCCATACGAGGAAGAATGGGATACCTGTTGACAAGGCTGTCAGGTAGGCCATGGTAATAAATGTTCAAAACCCTATTAATTTATGCACAGATATGTATTTCACTATAAAACATATTTTTTGCTTTTTTGTCATTGCAAGAAATTATGCAAAAAGCACCTCTATCATCCGTTGGGTCTGGGTCTAGCTCCCTACTAAATGATGCAGTCTCCCAGGCACTCAATCCTGAGTGACCAGGGAGAGTACATGGATGTGGGTTGGGGATTACACCCTCTAGTTTGAATGTTGTCCACCACAAGAGTCAGAGGGAAACATATCTAGAGGAACAACTTAGGAACCTGACAAATGTGGTGGATATGATGAAAGTTGAGATGGATAGGTTGGCTCAGAGACCAACTCCTCCCATGGACATGCCAACAGGTTCGGGTCCATCTTCTCATGAGGTAAATTTGAATAGTTTACATCTAATTCTAATTTTTTTATAAAAATATAAACCTAAAGCTAACTAATTCTAACTATATTTATGATATTTTCAGCCTACCATCAGCATCAATGAGCCTTGCTTATTATTACATTAGCATGAGAGAGGCCAGGTAGTTGCAAGAGCCAGAGTGGGAGGGAAGCATCCCTATTAAGTGGTGAACGATAGGATTCTTTGACCCAGGTCTTGGAAGATATGGGTCAAGGTTGTCTTTGTTCATGGATGCAACTCTATTGGGACAGTGAAACTCTTGATGAGGCTTTTTTCAATGCCCAAGCAATTGTCTGGCCACATGAGTTCATCTAGCCAGACCATCAGTAACTCCTAGCCGATGCAGGTAATCACTTTTTATCTTAAACTTCTTACTTAGTACATGATCTCACAATGAATTTAAGTTTGTTATTTTATTTTAAAGTAACTAAAAATTACATGATTATTAACTTATCAGTAAACCTTTATTGTCTTTAAGTTGTTTTGTCCATCCTTGAGTTTGTATATTAACTATCTTTTTTACATTTTTCCATGGAAACAGAATAATCTTTCTTGAATGGAATTGTAACCCAGTGCATTGCACCTCAAAGAGTCAATGATCAATATTTGACAAATGTTCTCTTGGAAATCAATGCCAAAGTGAGCTACTGTAGTTATATTTGATTGTGAATTTTACTTTTTTTCTTGTATACATTTACAAATATTCTATCAAGAATTGTTTTCTTATGTCATTTTTTGTGTCTTTATAGCTTGGTGGAATGACTCAAAATCCCTCGTTGGAATGATACCAAGTAATTTTCACAGAATTAATTATGGATCACTTATATTGATGATTTGTAAATTTGATAGTTTATTTGTTTGCGACGGATGTAATGTGAATATTATGTAGTTTGGAGATGGAGTTGTCTGGTGGACAGCGATGATGTTATGAATGTGAATAATATTAGAAGTATTTTTTTTAATGATTATGGATTATCATGTTGTCAAATAAAGTAACATGTGGATCACTTTCTATCCTCAGGGGTCGATATTATAACTGTTATGCTATCGAAATTTTGACAGAAACAGTATATAGATTTTTTGTTTATCCCTAGTCACACCATAGATACTATAGTATGAAAAAAAATAACAAAAAAATAATAACTTGTTATAGATTATGTAACCAAAAAAATATTTTCTTCTTTTTTATTGTCTTTTCCTGCTAATATGAAAAGAAAATGTTCTTAACTTCTTATACTTGTAAATTACCAAAGGCCTCAAATAAAATCTTGCATAAGGTCCTCGCTTGATCATTTGTTAACTTTGTTGGTGAGGATGATATTAGTACTATGATTATGGGGATAGCCTCTAACACAATAATTTAAGCTCTTTATCTAGTTTATATTCTATTGTCAGCATTTTTATGTTGTTGATGGAGATTTGTCATGTTTGGGTATCGACCATACCCCACAATAAAGAGAAGCAAAGAGGTAGAGGGAGCGAATGAGCACTGAAATCTTGCATTGTTTTGTGATGGATAGGTAGAGAAAAATAGAGTCACCGCGCGAACAATTTCTGTTGGTGCCCTTAATTTGGTTCCTCTATTAAATAGGGAGAAAATGTTCACCTTTTTATGGTATATAAACTCCATTTTTATGGGTACCTATTTTTTCATTCGAAATTTGTTTTTACAATTTTAACCTTATACACCTCAATTTTTGTGTTTAAGACATGGAAGAACTTATGGACAAAAAAAAGAATAAGAAAAAAGAAGAGAAAGGAAATCAAAAAATTAATTAACATTTTTTTTATAAATAGATATTATTAAAAATAAATATTAATATATTAATATAAAAAATAAAAAATAAATGAATTTTATAGTAAACACGTTCTTTTATAAAAATAAAAATTAGTTGTGATGACCTTTTAAGTATTCAAATCTTGAAAATGATAATACATAATTTGTTGAGAGTGCTACATATTATTCTTGTCGGCCTTGTGGACTTACGTCATGAAAATGATAATACATAGTTTGTTGAAAGCGCTACATATTATTCATGTCAGCCTTGCGGACTTATGTCATGAAAATGATAATACATAGTCTGCTGAAAGTGCTACATATTATTCATGTCAGCCTTGTGGACTTACGTCATCAAAATGATAATACATAGTCTATTGAAAGTGCTACATATTATTCATTATGACCTTTTAAGGGTTCAAGTCATGAAAATGATAATACATAGTCTATTGCCGATGGAGTGGTCTTCAGGATTTCATTTTCTTTTCCTACGGAGCAGTCTTTAGGATTTCATTTGCTTTACCAACAGAGTGGTCTTTAGGATTTCATTTGCTTTACCAACAAAGCGGTCTTTAAGATTTCATTTGCTTTACTAACAAAGCGGTCTTCAAGATTTCACTTGCTTTACTGATGGAGTAGTCTTTAGGATTTCATTTGCTTTGCCGACGAAGCAGTCTTCAAGACTTTATTTGCTTTGCCAATAGAGCGGTCTTCAAGATTTCATTTGCTTTGTCGATGGATCAATCCTTAGGATTTCATTTGCTTTGCCAACAGAGTGGTCTTCAAGACTTCATTTGCTTTGTGGTTCATGTTAGGGGATTTATTAGGCTTACTTCAAAATTATGGGGATTCGTAAGGATCAATCGACACTATTCTGGAGGAACCTTTACCCAATTTCACTGTTGAGGGGATGAGGCCCAATTCCATTACTGAGGGGATAAGGTCCCAAGTTCCTTTGTTGATGGGCAAAGGCCTGAATTCATTTTTGAGGGGCCAGGGCCCAATTTCCTTAAGGGGCAGCAGCCCACATTTCATTGTTAAGGGGCCAAAGCCTAAATTCCTTAAGGGGCGACAGACCGCATTTCATTACAGAGGGGTCAAGGCCCAATTTCCTTGAGGGGTGGCGGCCCACATTCATTACAGAGGGGCCAAGGTCCAAATTCCTTAAAGGGTAGTGGCCCACATTTCATTTTAGAGGGATCAAGGCCCAAATTCCTTAAAGGACAGCAGCCCGCATTTCATTTCAGAGGAGCTAAGGCCCAAATTTCTTAAGGGACGACGGCCCGCATTCATTGTAGAGGGGCCAAGTCCCAAATTCCTTAAAGGGCAATAGCCCGCATTTCATTTCAGAGGGGCTAGGCCCCAAATTCCTTAAGGAGTGGTGCCCTGTATTTCATTTTAGGGGGGCCAGGGCCCAATCTCATAGTTCAAGGTTCATGGCCCAATTCCATTGTTCAGGGGCCATAACCCAAATTCATCCATTTCTTAGGGCCACGGCTCAAATTCATTGCTCAGGGGCCATGGCCCAACTTCATTTGCTTAGGGCCTATGCCCAATTCCCATTCTTGAGGGCCTCGACACACATCCTTTTGCTTTTTATTTACTAGGAGGTGGTATATCCTCTCTGATTGGTTTTGCCGAGAATGGCTTTGTTAGGAGATGACTCACCCTCTCCGATTAGGGCCTAATGGGAAAGTCATTGTTGGGTGGTGGAAGGTGTTTCATCTCTGTATTGAAATTAAAAGATTCATGTTTATGTTATATTTAGTCCAATGATGGAGGAGGTTGTTGCGGAAAGCCCAATCAGGATCCCTATTACCTCATGAAGTCTATGTTGGCTTGTCTTACCCAAGTATAATGTCGCCTGACACGTTGCAGTGAGCTTTCAGATTCAATGGTTGAGCATGAGATTCAAAATCTATGTGCACAAAACTGTTTGTTGAGTTGACATTTATGGCAGCCCCTTGAACCTAGTTCTTCTTTGAATGGCATGAATGTCTGAACTGGCCATGCTAATGATCATTATCTATGCATTTGAACTTCGGTTGCCGATGGTTATGCCCCTGTTTGCTCCAAGATCAAGGAGGACTTCAGTTATGGGTTGAATGATGGCATAGATAATGGATTCGAATGAAGGGGTAAAAGGCTCAAAATAATTATTAAGTCAAGCTTCATTTCAAATGTTCAGTGATGAAGGAATGTCTTAAACATGGGGTGAAAATGTGGCTTAGGACATGGGTGCCAATGAATGTTGAATAACAGGCTCAAAATTGTAAGATTTTCATTGGGTTTATGATTGTTCAACATCATCAGATGTTTCTTGACTGTCTATGGATGGGAGCAATTTGAAAGACACGAGAAATAGGGTGCATGTTCAAGTTTGCAAAGACTTGTAACATGTGTGAATATTTGCAGAATGTGACTGAACCTTATTCAGGTAGCCTATGTACCCCAGTGTAGGGATCAAGTCAAGCATAGTACATTGATGAATGACTATCATCCTTTGAGTTTCAAGGGCCAATATTGTAGGGTAGCTTTAGCAATGAAGTGGTTGGGTGGAAAAATCGTCCCTCTATTTTTTTGCTCTTTGTTTTTTTCTTTTCTACTTTTTTTTTTGTTTTTCTGTTTTCTATTTCTCTCTTTTTGTGAGGAGGTTTCCCTTGAGGGTGACTACCACAATAGGAGAAGCTTGATGAAGACTTTTTATGAAAAGTGATTTATTCTACAAGAATAAATTAATAGTGATGACATTTGAACATGCTAACTTGTACACATGAGTACCTTTCAAATTGTACATGTGATGGGTTGGAAAAATGGAGTGGGTTTACCATTTGATCGATTGAAGTTGTACAGTTAAGGTTGTAGCAATTGATGTTATAACAAGCTACTATGAAAGTGAGTCAAGATTTGCTAAGGGTTGTTGAACAATCAAGGAAGTTGTGGCTCAGAAAAGAAGTCTCTGGCTCAAAATGGTTGGCTAGTGATAAGCTTTAAATGGGCCATTTTGAGGATTTTGATCGGCCAAAAATGGCCTTTCTTCATTTCAATGAACAATTGAGATTACACTTGACATGGGTTTAATGCACAGAGAATATTGTGTTTAGAAAGAAAAGGCTATGTATTTGGACCAAAGTGTTTGACTAGTGAAAAATTATATATGGGTCCTTTTAGGAAATTGATCGGCCAAAGATGGCCTCCTTTCCTTTTTATAGGCATTTTGGAGCATGTTGTCAACTACAAACGCAGATCATTGGGCACATTGTTGGTAGGGGTGGGCATGGGCAGGGCTGGCCCAAGCCCGACCCTTAAATTGGCTTGGTGAGAGCCCGGTCTATAATTTGAGGGCCGCGCTGGGGCCTACTATGGCCTGGCCCATGCCCACCCCTAATTGTTGGTTGTTGGAGTAGAGTTGTCTTGCACATTGTTGATTGCCAGAGTAGGCGTACATCATTGGCTGTTGTAATAGAGCATTGACGGGTCATTGTTGGTTGCCAAAGCTTTTCATGAACAGAAGATGCTTGACTAGATAATTTACCTTTCTTTTTCCCTTTTGTGCCCTAAGGCCCTCTCGGGTTTTCCTTGAGACTGGGATTTCTTTTGTCTTTGTCCCCTTTTTTGCCTTTGGCGTCTTTACTGGTTTTCATCAAGACTGGGTTTCACATAATTTTTGCATTATGATTGCCCATCAAGACATCTAGGATGTGTCTTCATGAAAGGCTTCACAATATGTGGCCAATGCCACTAATTGATGTTGCTTGCTGGGTGCATCCAGGTTCTCAAAATTACACTGTCTTGACTATGTTCAATCTTATGCTCTTTCATTGAATTGATGAATCTTCAAGGCAAAATCGTTGATGACATCATACATACGCAAACTTGCTTCTCAGACTTCAACAGGTGATTGGGCTTCTTACTTGACCAGAACTACTTAAGGATTGCCATCAACACGCCCATGACTCTTAAGAAATCAATACTCGATTTTATGTTGAATTGCTTTTATTTAAATGGGTTCTTTTGGGAGGTTTTTTGGACATTTAGCCATTTGTTAGTAGTTAGAAAGGATCCCTTTGGGTTTGGGAAAACATTTTGAAAATATGTACATGCAATATGCAAATCATGTGCATGAAGTGATGAAAAACTTTTGAAGAGGGAAGACTCTGTGGAGCATCCCATTTTGTAAAAAGTGGTTCCCTTAGGGGCAAAAGCGTGGCATACATTGTAAGCAAGTCATGAGTTAAATTTTTTCAATCTGCTCATCTAGAGGGAATCTGAAAGTTGAAGAAATACAGGGTGCACAAAATCATGTATGAATTTTAGAAAATTGTGTACTTTGAAAATATGGAGTCTTATGAAGTTACAAAATAATCTTGAAAGATGAAATTGATAAAGGTGTGCTTTTTCAAACATGATGCATGCTTAAGATATATTGAGTCATTTATTAAGTTGATGTTATTTTATTTTGAGGTAGCATTTCAAGTAAGACTTTTATAAGAACTTACATCTATGATCATGATCTCTTCCTCATACAACTTCGGTAATTTGGGGCTTGGCCTTCTATGAAGGGTGAATCTAATAGGATAAATGTAGAGAATGGTGTCTTGGGAAAAAATGTTATTTATCTACAAAGAGCTGCACTTGGAGTATGAAGGATGACTCACAAGTTGCCTATGTATCTAACATAGAGGTTAGGATTGAGCCAGTTTGTAGTTCAATCTGTACATTATTTGCAAAATATAAAAGGAAAGACAAGTTTACAAAATCTTCAGAAGTCTTCAAGGTAGTCCTATTTTGCTGATGTTGATGGTTCCTTGATCAATGAGGTCTTGACTAGCATGCTTTAGCTGGAAGCAATTGTCAATAGAATGTCCAAATCCTTGATGGTTGATGCAATATTTTTTCACATCATATGTCTTTGGGAGGGGGTTTGGTGGTAGCCTTGGAGGAAGTAGTTAGAGATATCCCTCGTTAACTAGATCAGTTAACATGTGATTGATGGAACAAGGCAAGGGGGTGAATTCCTTCCTAACTTTTTTGGGATGAGGGGAGTAAGGTCCGCATCTTTCCTTTTTGAGTGGTGGGGGAATGATTTGTGGTATTGGAAAATTATTATAAGTATGAATGTAATGAGCAGGTAATGGAGGTATATGATACTAATGATGCAGGAGAGATGGAGTCACTAAGGTCATGGGCGAGAGAGATGTAGCTGGAAGAGGCTCTAACTCCTTTCGTGCAGTCCCCAAGGGTACTTGGATCTTCTAGATCCAACATTCCCATGTGGCATGCTCAATGCTAGATGCAACATTTATCATTGATGAAAATTCATTACATGTTTGGGCCATTGTCTCATATGTAGAGCCCAGTGTTTTTAAGAAAGTTGATGCCATGTAACCTCTTCTAAAGGCCTTCCGAGTGTAGAAGCTAAAAGTCTTCATCGGAGACCATACTCTTGAATGTTTTCATATGGTTTAGGTCTTATCTTTTCCAGGCCTTAGGGGTAAGAAGTCCAAATTGTTCTTGAAATGCTCTAGAAAGACTTGTGATAAGTCTTTCCAGGTCTAGAGCTAACCCCTCTCTAGGTTTTTGAACCATCTAAGTGTGTGGCCCTCTAGGCTTTATGAGAAATGATGGATAAGGAGTTCCTTGTCTTTACTGAGTTGGAACATTTCATTGCAATAGGTCCATAAATGTGTGTGAGGGCATCCTCTTCCATCATATTTTATGAGTTTCGGGATTTGAAGTCCACTTGAAAGGTGCCCCCCGGAGTATAACTTTTGACAATCTATATTGGGGGAATAAGCTACTTTAAACTTTTCTCCCTTGCCCATAACTTGTTTACCCTGTGGGTGGTTCTTTTTGGCTTTGGTGGCATGGAGAATATTCTGGTCTTGGTATATGGATTGAAAGACAGTATGGGAGGAGGGACTGTTATGGGAACTGCTGGGTATGTATGTTGGTCCCCTTAAGCCTTCTAGAGCTTCCATAGTAAAAGTTTTTGAGGAGGCTCTAGGTGAACGCTTGGATGCCATAGTTGCCTGAGTGAGATATTTTCTTCTAGAATGTCTTGCTTGTTTTATTCTATTATTTGCCCCAAAAGTTGTTAAGATTATTGTTAATTATTTGAAAGACAACACGTATTCATCAAAAGCATAGAATGAACAAAAAGGGTTTGCCCCCAGAATTTAAAACAACTGTCAGGATTCATGTCCATGGGAGTTTTGAAAATATATAGAAGTGAAATGAAGTAATGAACTCATACGATATGACAATGTAAAGTTGGAATTTGATTAATCGCAAGAGAGATCATAAGGTTTTATTTGCTTAATCAGATTAACCACTTTCCCTGTAAATGGGAAGGGAGCTAAAGGATAGGATGAATTGAAAGCAATGATGGGAAATCCTTTATACAGATGACTCCCTAGATGAATGATTTGTTGGCTTTGCTGAGACGAGTTGTAAAGAAACTCATCGATATCAATACGATTGTGCAAGAGAAATACTAGAGAAGACTACAACTTAAATTGTAGGAACTATTCAAATTGCCAGGCGGATCCTGCAATGTTCGGAGAAAATTAATCTCACCAGAGTTCAGAATAAATCATTTATTTGATTGAGATTTACCCTCTTATAAAGATTAAAAATTTTAAAAGGGGATGGAGGGGGCGGGCTCCATCCATAATTAACCAAGATTTCCAAGCTTGTAAATTAAGGGTATAGTTGGAAGAAAAGGGAAACTACTGAGGTGGATGAGTTTTCCTCTAGAACTTTGTTGATCATGATTATAAGAAATGTAACACTCACAAGCTCGTATAAGGGTACCCTGGAAGTGGTTGCCCCTTAGATCAGTGATAGGAATATGATTGAATTTTGACTTTTTGGTCTGACCGTGAATTGTATGGACATCTAAGAGGTAAATTTTATGGGAGGAATTGACGGGAGGATTGTATCTGAATACCAAATTCATGGGTCTAGTGCAATTGGATTGATTAAAAACATGTAAGAGTCTTATGATGAGGTTTTAGATTTTTTTGTAATTAAGACAAAGGTAAATCTTACTTAGGGGAGGTGTGGGTAGAACAAGTGGAGCGATGAGAGGGGCAATAGAGAATGCCACTTCATAGTCTTTGGAGAGTAATAAACATCTGAAGGCACGCAGATAAACATGGATGATCTTATAGTAAGAGATGTCCTTGCTACTAAGAGAGTAAAATATTGAACTATGAGAGCTACAAGAGGGGAGTTGATGACAAATCTCATGGAGGTGGGGACAGAGCCCATTTTCATATAGAGACTGAGATGCCGGTCCAGCTGGTGGATAAAGCACCTAGATGAAGTAGAGAGATGGTGTATTTTTTGATATTCGCCTACACAAGGGATGGTAGAGTTCCTCTAAGTAAAGGGAAAGCTCAAGGATTACAAGGAGTCTTGCACATAAGGTTCTTACAAAAGGGGTCAAGGTAGCGACAATCCCCGATTCTAATGACAATTGCGAGGAAAAGAAAATAAACAAACTTTACTTGAGAGAGATGGTACATTGATGGTTTTTAATTTTTCATTTGTCTTGTCTGTGTATATGAGTTGTTAATGTGAAATGCAAGAGGGAAATAATTTGAAAGAGAATATGAATGGATGAACACATCATAAAATGATTTAAAAGTTTTTCGAGTATGAAATTTACAAAATAATTTTAGAGAAATGATTTAGAGTTTTTTTTTTTTTAAATTTTAGATAGGTATAGAATGACTTTTAGAAAATATGAACTTGACATGAAATGACTTAAAAGTTTGTAGGATATGGAAGTTCTCAAAAATAATTTGTGAAGTAATAGTTTTATGTTTTTGTTGATTTCAAATTAGTTAATTTAACTTTTATAAAATGAATGAATGAATGAATAGGGCATGAGATAACTTGAGAGTTTGTAGAACATAAAAATTTTGAAAATAATCTGTGAGGTACTAGTTTTATGTTTTTTTATTGATTCCAAGTAAGTATAGAATGACTTGGTTAGTTAATTTAACTTTAGAAAATGTGAATGAGTGGTCAGATTATGAGATAATTTGAGAGTTTGTAGAATATAAAGATCTTCAAACTGATTTAAAAAGGAATGATTAATGCTTTTATTGATTCTGTATATGTATAAAATAACTTGATTAGTTAGTTTTATCTTTTGAAGATTTGAATGAATGAACAAACATGAGATGAATTGAGAGTTTGTAGGATATGAAATTTTTGTTGAAGATTATTTAATTGAGATGGTTTGGTATTGTTATTGATTTTTTTATTGTATAACATGGGTTGATTGGAATTTATTAGTTCAATTTTTAATGGTTTATAACACCTAAATGGGTGATTAATAAATTTGAAAAAAAGTTTTCAAAGATATGTTTTCATTTATTCTCCTTATATACAAGTTAGTATGATTTTAAGAAATATGAATGAATGAATGATATATATTTACATGAAATGAAATGAGAAATAGCCTAGACATAGATATGAAAAATAATTTGAGAGATTGACTTTATGACATGATTCATTTTGCTTATATTTGAAATGGTTTGATTAATTTTTGCATTTTAGAAACATGAATTAATGATTTATATGAACATGAGTCATTAAGTAATTTGAAAGTGTGTAGAATTTTCTGAGATATTTTATAAAAGGGAAGTTAAATGAATGATTTTTATTTATCTTGAGAAATAGGTAGGTATAAGCTTTGAAGAGTTTTATAAATTTATTAAAGTTAAATGTGAAAGAATGAATGGTTTATACATAATTGAATAAAAGACATTTTGGAGGTAGGTAAAATATGAAAAGCTTAAAAAGTGTTCTAAAATTGAATATAGACGAATGAATAGCTTGTATTTACCCCAATGGGATGACAAAGGTTTTAATTAATGTGAAAGATATGATTTATGCTTTTACTTATTCTTCCCATGTATAGAATGGTTTTATTAGAATTAATGGGGGTTGTTAGTTTTATGAAGTGGTTAGTTGAATTATGAATGAATAAATGGTTCATACTTATATTGGAAATGATTTGAGGAGTGATTTTATGCCATTTTTTGTTAATTATTATTTTTTTAGTTAAGTATACAATGGTTTGATTAATGGGAAGGAATTATCTTGACTTTGTAAAACATGATTAATTGAGTTACATAAATGTGATATGGAACGAATCGAAAATGGACAAAACATGGAAGATATGAAGAGAATTTTGAGTGATTTGAGACATGATTTTATATGCATAATACTTTGGTTAAGATTAATGGAGAGTGATTAAATTAACTTTGAGGTATGTGACTAAGTATGAAAAGAGAAATATATAGGATGTGAGAGATATACAATAATTAACCGCATATATATATATGTGTGTGTGTGTGTGTATGTAAAAAACTGGACATAAATCCTTGACTTTGTTAGTGAAAGTACGACATGACTGACTAGACATTCAGTCGTGATGTTATGTTTGAGTTGTCGAGTATCCAATGGCTACTTACGCCAATGGAGGCTCAACTGGCTATTAGAACTAAAGAATAGTTAGGTTAATTTCAAGCATGTAAGCACACAGTAAAAGAATTCAGCCATAAAGTCCTAAGACTAGACGTCTAAGCTATTGAGTATAACTTAAGTAACTATAACTGAAAATGACTACATATGCATGTTTCTTTGAGATTCTAAAAGACAAGTGTACCAGTTTAAATAACTCCCCGAAAAAGATTGGATCATAGAGTGGTAACTGGCTTGGGTAACTCGGAATATCTACGCTAACATAGCAACAACTGCTCAAACGTTGTTCCCATCCTATGTGGTGATCCAATGTCGGCCCATTGATAGGTAATGACCTAGATAAGGGCTCATGAGAGTGATGTATTGGTGCAATATCGTGTCCTCGGACTCATTTTGTGCAAAATAAAAAATAACAAAGATGTATTCATACAAGTTGTTCAAATGTGAGTTTAGTCCTACTAACTAGTTCAAGCTATTCTAAATCTAAAATGAACATGTTTTCTAACGTAAGCACGACAATTTTGAATAAGTGTTAAAGATGGAGTGTTATCCTAACTAACTAATGGAGTGACCTAAGTCTAATCCAAAGCA
>JAOXJP010293637.1:0-18665 GCA_025762735.1 Platanus orientalis | reverse complement strand
AAATGAGCCCTTGTATTTCCGTTATTTCATTAATTGTGACATTTTTTCCCTTAGACATTATTTGTCTCGACATGAGTCTTTGTAAATTTTGACTTATAATAATAACAATTTTGTTTAGACATTTTTCCCTTAAGACATTATTTGTCTTGATATAAGTCATTGTATAGGATTCATAATATTTGTTGTGGGATATTTTTGTCCTTAATATTTCTTCATTTTGATATGAAGGTTTTCGTTGCTTCAGATATTTGTCATTTGCTTATGCATGTTTTAAACCTCTAATATTCTTATCAAGGATTTTGTTAACTTGCCATGGCCTTTTCCAAACAAATGGTCATCTCATAACACTTGAGTTTTTTACTTCCAACTATAGTGTTATTTTCCAAATCACACTGTTGAATCCATTCCTTATTAGAATGCGACCATCGACACGGCTTGAATCATTTTGATAAGCCCTTGTAAGTTCCCAGAGTGACGTACCATGAGTATTTTCACAAGACCTTCCTGTTGTGAAAAATTCAAAGGGCAATTTCTTGTTGACGCATGGCCTCCTTAAGTTGAAACCTTTTTTGCTTGGAATCAAGGTCATATCGTCAAGCTGGGAATGTAAGGCCTTTTCTTTCCCTGTGGATCCTTAGAGCTCTTCAGTTTTGGGCTTCTCTTCCACGTTGATCTTCAATGAACTTATCCTTTGTTGATTCTTAGCGAATTGGCTTTATCCAACTTTATTCGTCGTGATGCACTCAAGCGTTGTCATGCCGTTTAGTGTTGTGTTTCTCGTCCTTGCTTTCTGCACATCAATGCCTCGATTGAGCATTTTTCTGTCTCGATGCTTAGCTCTTTCACCACTTGAATTGTTTTCACTGGTCATATCCCAATGAGGCAAGATCGCTCAATTGTCATGTGTCAAGTTGACTGTGATTACATCGACACTTACCAGCTTTGGGATTGTAGTGACCGCTCTTTGCTTGATAGCCAACTGACCTTCGCGCTCGATTGGATTGGTCTCAACTTCTCTTGTTTGGTATGTCAGTCAATGTACTTGTTCGCCTTCCTTTTCTACTTTTTTTCAAGTTCCCTTTTGTCACAATCATGTCAACGTCAACTGGCCTAGAAGGGTGCTTAGTCTCAATTTCTCCACTTTAGGTGGTTGACCAATTTGTACGTCTAACCCTTAACCTTCCATTGTCAATAGGACCAGTGTCGATCTTAGGGACATTATGTCTTCTAGGGAACTTATTCTCCCTGTCGATCGTCCTAGTATTAAGCTCCTTATATGCATGCCTAGAGGTTTGCCTACTATCTGTGTCATGCGATCGCTTTGTCACACTGCTCGCATGACCTCGACCACATACTGACCCGGTGATTGGGTTGGCACTCCACCCGTTCGATTGCTCAAGTCCATTCATAGTCTGGCCTCAAGGTGACAATTTTTGCCCATATTGTTGGTCTAGGCCCTCACACTACTGGTGGTAAGAGTTATATTGAACTAGGGGATTTTTCTAAGACAGATAACTCGAACTCGTTGACAGCTGAGATCCTTGTTGAAGGCATCCATACTACTGAAACCTTTATCACCTATCGAGGGGCTTCCTGAACATCTTCCAAAATGTGGGTGCCTTTCGAGCCTCCCTTGGTATGGTAGATTTAAGGCTTAACCAAACTAGCTCTTGCCTCGAAAAGGTAGCGCTCCATAACTAACCAACTCCTGATGAGCCTCCCCGTATTGGCTATCCATGGGGATCTCGATTCACCAGTTATTGAAAGCAACCATTGTCTAAACTTGCCCCCCGAATCCCTTCAAGGATCCTGTCATGGGACCAAAGAATTCTCCTTCGTTGAACCGTCCTCTAGTCCCAAGCTCTGATTTCCTTTTAAGCCACAATTCCTCAAGCATCAGCCTGAAAGTTGCAGCAATCATCTTGGCCAATCTACCTGGTGTGGTTGGAAATTGTCCGTTGATTTCATCAGCCAAAGCGTCGAGTCTATCATCAAGTTCTTAGGACATCCCGTACCAAGTTTCTTTCCGAATAAAAGTATTTATGTTTTCAAAGGTGTTAAAACTTCTTCCCCTTTGAGGTGGACTCCCACTATGGTCACCAATCTCTGCGTTGAGAAAAATTTTCTCTTCCACACCTTGACCTGGTTTTGCATAACCAAAATAGGTTCAATACATGCCTCGACCAAGGGGACTCTCATAGACCTCGAAGGGAAAAAATGAAAACCGGAATGAATTCTTTAGTGATATAAGAATTGGCAGCACAGTACAAGTACCTTACTCAAGTCAGAAAGGGCACACATCTCTCGTTGAGTCATCCCTCTCGATAATGAATAAGTCAGTGATAGAAATCAAGGAATGAACCAAATTCAATCTCTTGAACCGAGTTATAGACTATGTTACAGTACTCCTACTCCTAAGATAAACCTACTCGATAGACTAAATTTGATGATGATGTTGAGGACACTTTCTTTTTCCTTCTCTCGCCTATTTATATCAAGTTAATTAGTTGTGGCAGTTGTACTATTTTTTCCATGTTGTGAGGTAGTTACTTTCCACTCGTCATCATAGCCACTTTCTCCATTCTTCATCGTGACATCAAATGCTCATCGTGGGGTGCTTCATGGTCATGTTTCTTCTGCTTCATGCGGGTGACGACCCACGTTCGTTGTACATCAAACATCATGGCACACGTTTTAGCAAAAAACTCTCCCACTTTGCATCATTGTTGAAAACATGTCTCGTGTCTCTACTTTAGTGGAAGTATTCAAAATTAGCCAAAAATACACATGCATTTCATCCATAAGAGAATTTTCAAGATAATGCCAACACAAATGTTCGGAGCTATTTCAAAGTAGTCCATCACAACGCAAGGGTTGACCAATCCACCGAAATGGTATCAAAGATGGCCAGCCTAAAACAACTATGGATGTTAACTTGGTCCATTCTAGAAAGAGAAGCCAAGTCTTTAACATAAATATGCAATGGAGCAAGATGTGGTTAACCCATTCATTACTTGGTGTTCAGCAAAAATCAAATAATGTGAACTATTTTGTACTCAACAAATTAAATTCGATTGAAAATTTTATAAGATTTATAAAATCCAACACAACACTTTGTTGGAATGTAGATTGTTCCAAATCTATACCCAAGACAATGTTACATTTGTAGTGTACATGTCCTTTATGTTAAAATCGTGAATCTCCCTTGGTAAGAAAATAATACAAGTCTAATTTCCCAGGCATCCATCGAGGTCAACAAGAAAATTTTATAACAAACCAATATGCAGGGAAAGGATGACCACCGGCTACTTTCAATCAACCTACCGTGAGGTCTCTATTGTCTGAAGCAAGGTGAACTACAGATGTAAGAAGAGTATATCAAATTCGAGGTAACTGGTTTTGTATGTGGTGAACCAATCTTTGCTTCCCTTCCCCCAGTTTTATGCTGAAAATTTTGCTTCTACTACTCCATTGTGGTTTTGGCAGTTGGATTCAGTCACATCAGTCTCAGTTGGAAGAGTGTCCCATATAGAGTAAATGGAGACATGCTGCACTTTTTGTCTAGAAAAAGGCAAATAATTGGATGTGGACACAAATATAAACATGTTTTGGGTCAAAGTAGGTCAACCTGATTGACACAATTAATAGATGGGTTCAGTTTGGTTTGAGACATAGTCATATACCCTTACCTCGACACGACACGAACCCAACCTGCCAACACGAATCGCCACCCCTACCATAAATCATATTGTAAACACTTGCTTTTGTTATATAGATGTCTTGCTGAAAATTATATGGTTGTAGAAGATGCTATTAAGAGACATCTGATGCGGTGGAATGGATTCAAATATTATGAAGCAATGTGAAAGCCTGGGAAGTTGCCTCTTATCAAGGCATGTGTAGGCTCACGTTTTTAAAATTGAGGACAGGTTGAAAGAGTTGCCTTCTCTTTCTAGAGGTGTTTGGAATAGAATGGATCAGGTTGAAAGATATCCACAGTTATATTAGACTGGCCATCGAAGACACCATGCCAGTGGACTGGCCAGCCCTTGCCCTATGATGGACTGCATGGAAATAGCTCTAAACATTTGTTTTTGCTATTTATTCAAGGTTCTTTTAGCAATTGCTATATTGGATGAATTGACCTGCTTTTCTTTTTCTTTTTCTTTTTTCTTTTTTCTTTTTTTTTTTTTTTGCTGAGGATAAATAGCTTGTTATGCTTTCTTATTGAGATTGACTTTATAAATTTCAAATTCATTCCATTTTCAAAGACAATAATGTTCATCACACACCATTTGATGTGTAATTTTTTTGTATAGCTCCTTATATGTATACACATAATATGCCAACTCTTAATTTTTTTTATACTACAAGTTTGACCCTATAATTTTTCATACAAAATCATTAACCATGCAATTACTCATGTAGTGATTACAGAGCACAACAGCATTCCATAACTGTGAGACCGTGCCATAGTATATTACTGGTTTGGTTGTAAATTGGAACTACTTCATAACAAAGTAAAAAGCACATCAAAAGCAAAAACTATAGAGCTAGCAATCCCTAACTTCTATGTATACATAAAAAATTGTGCACTAGATCAATTGTTCTTTGCCAACAAGTAACATTCATCAGCTTAATTAATATATTGACACTGACCAAATGCCCACATTTCTACTATTGAGCAATAGCCAAAACACAAAGGGGTCTTTCATACCTATGGCGATTACCTTGCTTCGTTGTGCTTGGATAGCATTAGATCGCAAACAATCTTTTTTCGAATATTTTCGATATCATTTTGTGTGTACAAGCATTTGTATAAATGTTCCCAAGACTCCATATTCTTCAGTACGAATACTCCACAATCAACCCTTGTTAAACAATTACGCATATTTATTAGTCACATAAACCACTAAATTAAGATTTCTCATTCATAAAAACCTTGCTACATTATGAAATACTCACTCATTTTCTTGTTGCGGTGCATCCCTTATGTATGTTACTTGCCAAAGTGGGAGGTCCATTGACTTCCCAGAGACAAAACAAAATAATTCATTCAGACCTTCGAGCTGCACCGACATAGTATGTTAACAGCCTTATATCCAAGACTCAAAAAAAATCAAATCTAAAATGCAAACACAACAATGGATTTCATACTAGTTGTTCATTGGTAGAACGCCGTGGAATTTCACCCGTATTCGGCCCAATTAGAGAGTCAATCACAAATACATGTTTCAAGCTCATGTCAAGAACCACCAACCACCAATGGACATCATCACAAACCGGGACATATATCTGCAACAGCTGATGTGAATTATGCATTGCTACTGAGCCCATTGAATGTTAAACCTGGGTTGATTAGAATTATTACCAAACTGCATTCAACGATGTTGTACCCAATCCTTTCTCGTAGAAAGGGACATCCAACTATCGATGCATCAAAGCCCATGTTTTTCTTCCAACACCTAGCCTGTCATTATAAAGTAGTCAGATTGTCCCTTCTTCGAGAATTCTAGAAATGATTTTTTTAATATATACAAAACATTTACCGAGATGGTTGATGGTAGGTAGAAGCGGCTCACATTTCCAAAATCCAACATTTGATTGGCCACGAGTAAAGCTCCATAGCAATCTATAACCTGTACATCAACCACCACAAGAGTTATACAAAATGCAACATAAACACACACATATGTACAACCACAAGTATGACGTTGCACATAGTTGTTGAATTCATACCGGAGACAACACTGTGCATCTAGGCCTCATGCTTAACATGTCATTGCGCCTTAAGTTGTAATTCCCCACTGACACAATTGTGTCACTGTAGATACAAAATAACCAACAAAAACCTTACATAGTTCTCATGTTCTCCATCCTGAAATGGAAATTCTTTAATATTTGCACAGAAAAAAGGTGTTCGTACCTTAGAGAAGTGCTTGGACCCAGCGACGTAGCCATCGCATATACATCATCTTCAGCATTTGAACTGAACTTACCCTCTGAATTTGAAATTAGTCTCCTTCTAACCCGCTGATATCATGACCCAACATAAATCCACTTCAGCTCTCTACTACAAGTATGATTAAGTATTATGATCCGATAATGCAACATAAGATACCTTCCCTACTTCATTTGGTAATTCACTTTTGCCATGCAATCTCCTCTCTGGCTGCAGATTGTTATGTCAAAGAAACTACCTAGTTTTTAATATATACAATTTTCAAAAATCTTATAAACAAACATAGAAAACTTTAACTTTGCACTCCTAATATTTGCTTCCCTGATTTGCATACATTTACTTAATGAAAAATATAATACATATACTATATATCATTTTGACGAACATGTAATTCCTAGAGAGATACATTTATCTACTTTTACCATGTCATCAAGTACATCAATTGCATCACCTTGCTCTCCCATCCTTTTTTGCTGTGACCATTCCATGCCAATTAAGTTAGTATCATTCTGTAACAAATATTGGTTCAATTATGGCAACACATTTTTACAAGTATTACCGTGAAGTTACAGGCATTATAAGACCCACATTTCAAAACTCTACTGTCAGCCTGCATTTTAGAAACTTCCATTGCTCTTCCATCCTCATTGTTATGTGTCTGCACAAAATATTTTGCGTCAGTTCGCAATGATGATAATAAATTTAAAAGATAATAATAAAAGTAATATTCAATGCTACCATCTCATTTAGAGGATCCATATCCATTTTTGACCCAACAGCCTTTAAGGGCTGCACAAATCAACCAACAAATTTAATGTCAAATTTCATATAAATAGCATATAACAATTATTCCACAAATTTTCACATGTGTCCTCAACTCATTCTTACCATATCTTCTTTTATGACAACATAATTTGCAAACGAGTATGAACCCATCACTGAATCTCTATTTGATTTAATGGATTTGTCAGGAAGGTCCCCCTTAAAATAGTATGGAGCATCTGATGTCGAAAGCGCTAGGATACTAGCCACCTTCGTGCCTGGGTGTGCTGAATAAACTTTCGATGGAATGGCAACGACAAGTGGGTTACTTAACTGCTTTTCAAATTCCCTCCTAAACAGCCCCCGCATAATCCCTTCGATACTTGCCATGCACAGATGCATATTTTGAATATCCCTTGACACACTCTGCAACTCCCCTCTCAATTCCTTCACTCCCCCTTCCAAGGAGGTCAACCTTTTATCGATCAACTGCAATTAAAGTTAAATGATAGATACTAATCAACTCCTTATTAAGCAGGTCAATAGATATATCACTAGATTGGGTTCCAACAGTTTCCAACCTTCAATTTCTCATCAATAGGTCTCATGGTGCTGATTGTTGCATCAGATGTAGATTACACAGCTTCCAAAGTGAATTGAAAAAGACTATAGCTTAATATGGTGACAGACTCCTCACGTTTGCCACAAGGGAAGATCAACTGACTAAGTAAAATCTTGTGCCTGCCATAGTAATGAAGAGGCATTAAGCAAGAAGGCAGAGAACAGTATTAGTGCAGAAAAAGGGAAATAGTAAGCAGAACGGTATGTGCGGTTGTTACACATAAAGATGTATGTGTGCGTGTGTTGCCACATGGAGAACCTATTTCTTTCTTAATGGCATTTTTATGGGTACCTATTTTTTTCATTTGAAAACTGTTTTTACAGTTTTAACCCTATACACCCCATCCTTTGTGTGTGGGGACATGAGGGGACCGACAAATTGGGTGTAGCAGCTCCTTTCCCATACAATAAGGCCAACAAGGCCGGCCTCACAATGAGTTGCCTTTAAACACCATCCGATTTGAATGTAGTGGGATCCATCACAATGTGGATCCCAAATCTACAGCTTTAAAGGCAGCTCATCGTTGTACTGGATCATTTTCCTTTATTTAATAAGACTTAAAAAATATCTCTGGGTTGGCCCAGGAATCATCCCAGTTTGGTGAGTAGTGGGTCCATGCTCCATAGCATTGTGTGCAGACCCAAATCCATTTCCCAGTGACCCCAGCCAGTTGAAGTTTCTGAAAGTGAATCAATGGGAATCTTATCACATGGACATGCAGAGCAGCAGAGGAGACAAATCAAGTATCCTAGTTTTGACTGAGAATGTGTGGACGATATGAGCCATGGAACTCCAGCAATGTTTGACCTTTCTATTCTGGCTCCTTACCTCATAAAAACAGGAAGAATCAAAACCAACAAAAAAATTATGGATTGTTGCACTCAATCTGTGTTCTGATTTCTGTAGGGACCAGAAGATGCATTTTTTCTTTCTGGTCCATTGCCAATCAAGAGACTGATTCAAATTTTGGACGCTCTGGATTAATGACAACAGTTCAGAAAGCCTGTATGTGATGATGGAAGAAATTTGTATTTAAAAAAGAACAAGAAAAACCAGCTAAGACTCAAGTTCTTTCTTGGTCTCTTTCATAAAGTTTTTCTGTTATTTAGTGGATAACTTGAAGCAGGGAGAAACAATCTGCTCATGTGAAGTTTGTTGAAGGCATTTCCATTGTTTGGAATTCAAACTTTCTCCTTCTTTTTTTTTTTTTTTTTTAATCTTTATTTTTGTTATAATTCTGGATGCTGGAATACTGATTCTATCTAATTGAAGTTGATTTGTAGAAGTTTCTGGTTTTCTTTGACTGTCAGTCTATCACCACCACCACAACAACAACAACAAACAGCCTTATCCCAACTACTTGGGGATAAAATGGTTTCCCTTCAGTTGCTTGTTTTTTTTGTTTATTGTGGACTTCGTATGGGTGCTGCTTGTTTGATCTAGCACAGAGAGTATTTTTTATTATGTCTGAGCTGAGGTAACTTTCATGTTTTGGATTTAAAGGGCTCTGTTAATTTACTGACAAGTTGTTGATCATTGGTAAACCACATTGACCATTACTTAAGGTTAAAATTCTCTATTTGTTTAAGCTTTGATTGTAGATGCTCTAAGTCTTTTGGGGCAAAGTCTCCATTTATGGGTCTACAGACATGTATCATGATTTCCTAGGTATTGAACAATTTGGATCTTCTGGACAGGCCTTTATTGTTCCAGATAGTTACTAATTTAACCTCAATCTGCTGTCTGTGTCTGATCTGGGTCCTTTAGTGAATCTCTGCTTGCATAGGTTCCTTGACCTCCAAGATCTTTTCATAGACCGAATGATCTGGGTTTCTAAGAAAGCTTCTACAGTTTTTGAGGTTTCTAGTCTAGCAGAGTAAAAAACAAAACATTAATTATACTATAAATAAAGGGTTGTAAACAATAAGCAATCAGATATCAAAAAATAGAAAATTGTCGCAGTAGAACAACTCATAGTAAGCCAGTTTCAGAAACATATTCAGCAGTCTAATCCATTGCAGTACCTGATAACAGAAGACGGTAAGAAAAATAACTGTACTTATTGGTATATGAAGATCAAGTCATGCTGCAGCAACACTTCCCTTAAATTTGATTAACCCGTTAAAAGGAACCAGTTAAGCAACGATCAGGAAACCAAGTGCTAATGCCCAACTAACTCAGCCCCATAATATGCATTAAAGATTAAGATCCAAAACGTCACTAATGTTGCACATAAACATGTGTAGAAAACCCAAAGCACTAAATATCTTTCAAAAGAAAAGAGAAAATGATAAAAACTTAGGTTGGTATCTATGAGCTCTCTCATGCACACAAATACAACATAACATGGCATGGCAAAATGTTTTCATGTGTATGTTGCAACATGGAGAATCTCTCCAGCACACCAATACATAAATTAACTAACACCTCCCATATATAAACGTGAGAAGATTGATCTACCTGATGTGGGTACCTCAAAACAGTACATCTCTAACAGAGGAGAAAAATAATCTTTCTAAAACAAGAAAGACCTAGAAAAGGAAAAAAGAGATGTTTACACAAAATGAGATAACATCAATGTATAAACAAACAAACCTATAACAAACTAAACAAATAAGTTTAATTTGAAAAGATGAACAAAACAAAACTTTATTAATTGAATCACACAATTAAATAAGATACAACAAAATAGTTTTAGATAATTTTATGCTGTTGTTTATATTGTGCTTTCTAATGGAAGTTGTGATAGTTTACTCATGTAACATTACTACAGAATCTGCATATAAGTCTCATCTTCATCAATTCATGCAATCTGAATTTTGTAGCAGGAAGTGGAGCTGTATCTGAAGTGCTCCAATTCCACACATGAGTTGATGTCATGTACCATGTTTGCTGTATGTACTTTTCATAACTGGTTGAAGGTCTTGATATATAATCATGGAAAATACGCATCAATACGTGTAAGACTGTAAACCTGAATTGTCATCTGGCTTTGGCTAGATGTTTCATGCTGCTAATGGCTGGCAACTGCTGCTATTTCTTATATTTTTCCTCTGATAGTAATGAATCGATTAGCTAGGCAACTGAATTCATGACAAAATTTTAAACTTGTTTTTGTTCCTTCAATGTTTGCACTTTGAACTTTTTGGTTTATTTTTTAATTGTCAAAAGCAAGGAAGAAAACTTTTGTACATTTTCTTTGAGTGGCATTTCCATATAGATCCCTCATCACATTTCACACCTTCTTATGAATCTATACAAAACTTCTATGTAACTGTAAGAATAATTGACTATAAATTTCCTTTTCATCGATGTACTATAATACATCGATGTAGGTTCCAACCATGACCAAGCATTTGCAAAATTGGCCAGTTCACAACTGACTGTGATCTAGTTTTAGTTGCATTAGCTGATAATACTAGCTAAATTTTGAAGTTGTAATATGATCTGTATTGATGTTTTAATCTCCACAGATTCTGTATGCTGCATGAATGATCATGCTTGGTACAACAATAGGTTCTCCATGTGGCAACACCCATTAAGATCTTGTAAAATCTTAATGAGTCGTTGATTTTTATTTTATTTTTATCCTTTTTCATGTCTTTCTATTGTGCAGATTAGCTCAGTCTATTAATCTTATAAGTGTTATAATCGAATACACCATCACTGCATCTATTTAGTAGTAAAAAGCCTCAAACATGAAAATTATATCTTAATTATAAATAAATGTTTTCACATCATTAAATTAGATGGCCATGGCATTATGGACGTTTCAAGAATCGGTTGAGCATAGATGATTTTGAGGTTGAATAGAAGAAGGTTCATCCTAATTTTCCAAGCCAGTATATCACCTCTTTGTGTTCGCATTTTGAAGACAAGTATTTATTCCAGTAGAAAGTCACCATGAGTGGTTTTACACATTTATTTGAGATTCATTAATTTTTATTATTTTTATTTTAATGGTTCAAGTTTTTGTTTTAAATATGATATTAGGATCGATAGAACGTGTATTACACAATTATCCAATCTATTGTTGTAAAGTTAATAAGTAGTTTTTCCTTTCCTTTGATGAGTTGAATTTCTTATTTCCAAGGTTCAAAATGTTGGTGTTAGTGGAAATGCCGATCAGGTCAAAAATAAGACATATATCGGAAATGTTAGAAATGTCGAAAAGAAATATTGTAAAAATTGTGAAAACTTAGGAAACATATTCTAATCTAACTACATAAACATTAGAGAACAAATAGATTCATTAGAAAAGATAGCTTATCTTAATACATAGTTATAGCTTATTTTAGTATACTTGTATTATAATATTCTTTAAAAGTACACATGCATACATAATGTCTAACAAAAATAATATAATATAACTAGATAAACATAAGGCAACAAGTAGATTCTCTTAATTTTCTTCTTTTTTTCTCTTCTTCTTCCTCTCCCTCCTATTATGTTCTTTGGAATTTATCGTTTTCACATAATTTTTTAGCATAACAACACAATGTCAACATTGGGTGATAATATACTACATAAGGGAAATATTCGGTCATCATGTCGACATTGTACATCATGTCGACCAAAAATTAAACTTAATGTTTTATGTCGGTATAGGAATATGTCATGTTGGTCCTGGTAGACATGGACATATTGTCACGGCCATTTTGTCCAGTGTTGTTCGCATGGCCATGGTCAGTTGTAGTCAGATGGCATTATTGTAAATAGTCCAATGACATTATTGTAAATAAGTCTAGTATGATTTTCTAAGGGGGTGGATGTTCCCTTCTAGCAACCCAGTGAAGGCTTAACATCTACCTTGTAGGAGAGTGATAAGTTCTCAAGGAGCGTAGCCATTGAGCCTTGCCCCTTTGCTTGACGTGGCTCGGTGTTGCTACACACTATGTCTGATGATCCCCTTTAGCTCTAGGGTTGTAATGTTTTTCTATTGATGCAATGCAATAGCTCATTTCATTCTTGATGTGTGTGTGTTTGGCTTGTCTTTCCTTGCTTGTCTTTGTTGTTGCTTGCTTAGCGTCGTAGCTAGCATAGGCTGACTTGTGTCACGAGGGTGTTAGACAAGTGCCTCACAGAAGCGTTAAACTAAGGTTGTCTATGATAATTGGTATCAGAGCTAGGCTTGAGTAGGGCAAGACAACATGATTAGAAACAACACCAAGGACCGATTGGATGCACTAGACGCGCGCGTGGAGCATGTAGCTGAGGCGCTTGGTAGGTTAGATTACTTGAGTCAGTAGGTGGATGTCCTACAGGATGGACAACATCAGCTTGTGGGAGTAATCGAGGTACTCGATGAAGACATGCAAGGCACCGTGGAAGCCCTTTAGACTCAAATAGAGGATTTGAGCGTCCGCATCAACTTGTTTATGAGAGCTACTGGCACGGGGAATACTGGTGGGACTAAGGCCCCAACAAGAGTGCGAGTTCTTGAACCTAGAGCTAATGGAGGTGTTCGTGATGCCAAAAAGCTAGAGAACTTCCTCTTTGACATGGAACAGTACTTCTGTACAGTCAAGCTTGACTTGGAAGAGGCCAAAGTCTCGATGGCCACCATGTATCTATCAAGTAATGCCAAGTTGTGGTGGCACAGTCGATGTGATGACATTCATAATGAGCGGTGTACAATTGATACATGGGAAGACTTGAAGAAAGAGCTCAAGAACCAGTTTCTCCCAGAAAATGTGGAGTACATAGCCTGTAGGAACCTACGCTGGTTGCAACATACTGGCACAGTGCGAGAGTATTATAATCAATGGCAGTCCTAGTGCACAAGGCTCCCACCACTACGGGGTCTAGGGAGGGTAAGATGTACACAGCCTTACCCCTGCAAGCAAAGAGGCTGTTTTTGTTCCTTATTATAATCAATGAAAAATAAAAAATTTTGTCTGATCCACATGATATTAGCAACTAGGTATTATCATGAGGTAGTGATTGATTTTTTATGTTGTATGTTTGTGTATCTGAAATTCATTGTTTATCACATAATTTTGTTTTGAAGATATGATTCAGTGTTTACTTTTTTCTTCCACCAAGGATTATCTAGAAAAATAGATATACCGAAGTTGGGTGAGTGTGCTAACGTTTTCAGGAGTGTGAGAGTATGTCAAGCAATTCTTAGCCCTTATGATTGACATCCATGACATGTTCGAGGACAAATTGTTCTACTTCCTAGAAGGCCTCAAGCCTTAGGCACAGACAAAGTTGCAACGTCAACGGGTGCAAGACTTGGCTTCAGCACAGGCCGCGACTAAGCGACTGAATGACTATAACACCAATGCCCCTAACAAGAAGAAAATGTCTACCCTTGGGGGTAACAAGTCTGTCAAAGCCACCAACAAGGGTAAGGGTACAAGGGGTGGAAAGTCTTGCAACAACAAGGACTCTTCCTCATAAAAGGGCTCGACGTCGGCCACGATGGGCTCCAAGATCATTAGGTGTTTCCTATGTGGAGGGTCACACCGAGTATCTAAATGCCCATAGAACCAGACCCTCAATGCCTTACAAGCAAACCCAACACCAAGCGAGGCCTTAAGGGAAGAGGAGGAAGGAGAGGAACCAAAGATGGGAGCCCTCTGACTGTTGTATGCCCTAAAGAGTCAAGTAAATGACAAGAATACCACATCTTAGGGTCTCATGTTTGTTTATGTAAAAATAAATGAGGACACCCAAGCCATGATTGACACGACAGCGACCCATAACTTCGTCGTCGAGTCTGAAGCGAGGCAACTAGGCTTGAAGTTAGAAAAAGACACAAGCCGCATTAAGGCTATCAACTCAACAGTCTACCTAATACATGGCATAGGCAAATCAGTCCCTATTGAGTTGGGAGCATGGACAGGAAAGACCAACCTAATGACAATCCTGATGAATAAGAAGATGTCAGCTTGCTAAGTTGGTAAAGTTTGTGGGTGTTGTACCGTAATCCTAGGTTCAAAACCCGTCTTCACCTATAATTACCTATCAAAAAAAAATCCCGATGGATGATTTTCAAGTGATCTTGGGGATAGAGTTCCTACAAGACAACAAGGTCGTGCCCATGCCTTACTTAAAGTCACATTGCATGTTTGGGGAGACTCCATGCATGATCCTTGTTATTTCCAAGAGAGACAGCGAGAAGTAGATCTCAGCCCTACAATTGAAGAAGGGTCTAAGGGGGAAATGACCTACTTGACGGCACTGAAGGTAGAGACCAAGGAGCCAACCCAAAACCCTGTGCCTAAGGTGGTGTGCAAGGTCTTAAATGAGTTCAAGGACATGATGTCCAAGGAACTCCCAAAAAACTTACCACCACGACAAGACATTGACCATCAAATAGAGATCATCCCTAGGGTGAAGGCACCTGCTAAGGCCCCTTACCAAATGGCTCCTCCAGAGTTAGTTGAGCTTTGGAAATAATTAGATGGGTTGCTAGAAGCGAGCTTTATACAACCCTCCAAGGCACCTTGTGGGACACCTATGCTATTTTAGAAGAAACATGATAGGAGCCTGAGACAATGTGTAGACTACAGGGCTTTAAACAATGTGACAGTAAGAAACACTTACTCAATCCCTTTTATTGCAGACCTATTTGACTAGCTTGGAGGGGCCAAGTACTTCTCAAAGTTGGACTTGAGGTCAGGATACTTTCAGGTTCGAATTGTGGAAGGTGACGAGCCAAAGACCACCTGCGTCATGAGATATTGCGTGTTTAAATTCCTTGTCATAACATTTAGGCTGACCAATGCACTAGCCACATTTTGCACCTTGATGAATGAGATATTTCATGACTGTCTTGACAAGTTTGTGGTGATATACCATGATGACATTGTTGTCTATAGTTCAACCCTAGAGGAGCATGTAGAGAACCTCCGCACTGTCTTCAACTTATTAAGAAAGAACCATTTATATGTAAAGAAAGAAAAATGTTCATTTGCACAAGAGAGCATTGGGTTCCTAGGCCATGTTGTTGGTAAGGGACAAGTGAAAATGGACATATAGAAGGTCAGGGCCGCTGACCAGTGTGAGTGAGCTGTGATCATTCCTAGGGCTAGCCAATTACTACTGCCACTTCATCGCAAGATACTAAGGGAAGGCTGCACCACTTACTGACTTGTTAAATAAAGACCGACCATAGGCATGGTCAAATACTTGCCACCAAGCATTCGAAGGACTGAAGCTTGTTGTGGCCTCTAACCCAGTACTAGCACTGCCTGACTTAACTAAACCTTTTGAAGTTCAAACCGATGCTTCTGACTTTGCTCTTAGAGGTGTGTTGATGCAAGACAATCACCCCGTGGCTTTTGAGAGTAGAAAGCTATCTAAAACAGAGAGACGTTACACAGCCTAAGAGAAGGAGTTGCTAGCCATGGTACATTGCTTTCGAGTATGGAAACATTACCTGCTTGGGTCCAGATTCATTGTGAAGACAGACATTGCAGTAGTGTCCCACTTCATCACTTAAAAGAAGTTGACCTCGAAGCAAGCTCGTTAGCAAGAATTCCTATCAGAGTTTGACTTGGCACTAGAGTATAAGCTAGGACAAACCAACAACGTTGCAGATGCCTTGAACCACAAAGTTGAACTCACGGCATTGACACAACAAGGACAACAGAGTGCTTTCCAGCTGAAGAGCACCTTGTTAGACCAGGTCCAGGAGGGATTCAAGATAGATCCCCAAGCCAAAGTGTTATGGCCACTATTAGAAAGCGGCAAGACAAGGAGATTTTGGACCAAAGACAGGTTCATATACACCAAAGGGGGCAGATTGTATCCTGCAGTCCAGGGAACTGAGGAGAGAACTAATATGGGAGTGTCATGACACCTTATGGGCAAGCCATCAGGGATGGCGCCAAACCTTCGTGTTGCTAGAGCGGGGGTATTTTTGGTCACGCATGCAAGACGATATAATGGAATACATCAAGACATGTCTCGTATGCCAATAGGACAAGATTGAGAAAGATAAACCCTTTGGATTGCTTGAACCGTTGTCAGTACCTCAAAGGCCCTAGGAGCATGTTTCCATGGACTTTATCCCCTCTTTAACAAAAGTGGGGTAGTATGAGACGATCTTGGTGGTAGTGGGCAGATTCTCGAAGTATGTTATCTTCATCCCAGCCCCAATCAATTGATCGGCAGAAGAGACAACCTACTTGTTTGTGAAGAATATGGTGAAATATTGGGGAGTGCCCCAAAACATTGTCAATGACCAAGATCCAAGATTCACAAGGCAGTTTTGGACTAAGTCATTTCAAGCTCCTTGGAACACAGTTAAACTTCTCAACAAGTGACCACCCTTAAACCGATAGCCAAACCGAGCGTATGAATGCTTTATTAGAGGAATACCTCCGACACATTGTAAGTGTCAACCAAAAGAATTGGGTGAACTTGTTGGACATCACTCAATTCTGCTTCAACTTGCAACAGAGCTCTTCCATCAACAAGAGCCCATTTGAACTTGTGACAGTTGCACAGCAACTCATGCTACACACCGTAACCATTGGTTACCAAGGATGTAGCCCCAAAGCTTACCACTTCACCAAAGGTTGGCACAAGAATGTAGACATTGCCCAAGCCTACCTAGAGAAGGCCTCGCGGAAAATGAAAAAATGGGCAGATCAGAAGAGGAAGCTTGACAAGTTCAAAGTTGAAGACTCGGTGCTCATGAAGCTAAGAACTAAGAAGCTTAGGTACCTTCGCCATGTTCATCAGGGTCTAGTTCGCAAGTACGAAGGGTCATTTCCAATCATAGCTCGAGTGGGCAAAGTCTCCTACAAAGTCTAGCTACCAGCTTAGCCTTAGTTTCATTCGATCTTCCATGTCAGCCTTCTAAAGCCTTATCATGCAGACAAGGAAGATCCAATGCAAAGCAACCCCATACGACCCACAGCCTATGTCACTATAAAGCCTTCGAAAGAAGTTTACTGTATCTTGGTTGAGCATCAGATGCAAATCCTTCCATTCAAGGCGATCCAAATGGAATACTTAGTGAAATGGAAGGGTTTGTCAGATTCAGAAGCAAGCTGGGAATCTCCAAGTGCCTTGCTCATCTTCACCGATCAAATCGAAGCCTATCTTGAAAAAAAAGTCGACGAGGGTGTCAACCAACTAAGTGGGGGAGAACGTCACAGCTATTTTGTCCAGTGTTATTCGCATGGCCATAGCCAGTGGCATTATTATAAATAAGTCCAGTATGATTTTATGGGGGGTGGATGTTCCCTTCTGACAACCCAGTAAAGGCTTAACATCTACCTTGTAGGGGAGTGACAGGTTCTCAAGGAGTATAGCCATTGAGCCTTACCCCTTTGCTTGACGTGGCCCGGTGTTGCTACACACTGTGCCTAGTGATCCCCTTTAGCTCTAGGGTTGTAATGTTTTTCTATCGATGCAATGCAATAGCTCATTTCCTTCTTATTGTGTGTGTGTTTGGCTTGTCTTTGTCATTGTTTGCTTAGCTTAGTGTTGTTTGACGTGGCAGTTAGCATAGGTTGACTTGTGTCGTGGGGCCGTGAGACAAGTGCCACACGGAAGCGTTAAACTAAGGCTATCCGTGACAATATGTCGAGAGACATATAAGACATTTCAAGACATTTGAAACTATGTGTATTTCTGTTTTTTTTTTTTTCAGTCCTCATTATAATCAATGGCAGTCCCAGTGCACGAGGCTCCCGCCACTGCGGAGTCTGGGAGGGTAAGATGTACGCAGCCTTACCCCTGCAAGCAAAGAGGCTGTTTCCGTTCCTTATTATAATCAATGAGAATAAAAATTTTATCCGATCCCCATGATATTAGCAACTAGGTATTATCATAAGGTAGTGATTGATTTTTTATGTTGTACATTTGTATATCTGAAATTCATTGTTTATCACATATAATTTTGTTTTGAAGATAAGATTCAGTGTTTATTTTTTTCTTCCACCAAGGATTATCTGGAAAAATAGATATACCGAAGTTGGGTGAGTGTGCTAACCTTTTCAGGAGTGCCCACTTTATGACCCCGATACAGATGCGTTGACGGAGTTTGGGAATGAAGCTAATAAATGGACTAGGGTGGCTAAGAACCAAACCTGATGTTAGAGGATGAGTTTGAGAAGACAAGCACAAGAAGTGCAGTTCTATAAACATGAGTACAAGGTGTGCATGGTATTTTCTTAGTTTCCTTTGTCTTTCCTTATCCCCATCTGATTTGAATATCAATTTCTTTACAATTTTTGGCATTTGTGAGATTTGACAATAAACTCCGCCAATGTTTGTGTCTTCAGACATTGCCGGTCCCAAGCCCGGATAAAGGAGGAGGGTGGCGTCAGGTTGAGAGCCGGCCTTAAAAAACTA
>JAOXJP010293626.1:0-18666 GCA_025762735.1 Platanus orientalis | reverse complement strand
AAATTAACCCCTTTCTTTTTTTTTTTTTTAAAAAATAACATTTAATTATAAAAATTAAAAAACACGCCCCTAAAACATCATCTAAAGACAAAATTACTCTCACTACATGTGGCATAAAATAAACGATCATGTAACATAAAAGGAATGGCCCTAATGGAACTATAGTATGACCATATCCCTCCTGCGTCTCCTATGGTAGACATGAAACTCGCATCTGGACCCGATGTCCTCATCACAGTATCTCTTTATATTGAAGCCTAAAATTCGAAATGATCTTGATGTAGGATATTAAGGAAATTAATATTCCTACACTTAATCAATTTAAACAAGCCAAAAAGAATGTTTCTTGAAATTAAAGAATGCTGAAAATTTAAAGAAAGTATTTAGGAAATCGAATCTTTAAAAAAACCTTAGAATTTAGGGTTAGAAATTAGAGCTTTTGATATGGAAGGGTTTCTTAGGTTATGGAAATGTTAAACCAAAAAGGAATTAGGTTTTTATGAGAAAATGATGGAGTAATTAGAAAGAGAAGGTTTGCTGGAAAATTTTATGTAGCACAAAAAATGTTTTAAAGAAGGTGAATAACAAGAGGAAAAAAGTGGAGAAGATGAAGGGTGATGAGTAGGAACAAAAAGATTATAAAAAGAAGTAGAAGAAGATGATTTAAAGAGAAAAAATAGATTTTTTGGAGAGATTTTAAAGAAAAAGAAGAAAGAATGTTAAAAAGATTAGAGAAAAGAAGAATTAGATAAAGATTAAGAGAAAATAGAGAAAGAACTCACCTTTTGTGACAAATTTTGGAAGAAGACAAGCTCCACCTTGAGCAAAAACCAACTTTAATTCATTAATTTCTTCAAACTGTCGTATAAGAGGTCTTTAAGGCCTATTTATAATAATAATAAAAGAAGTGAAATTGGACCAAAATATCCCTTTGTATAGTCAACCTAACAAAACCCAGAAAAATTCTAAAAAAATCTTAAAATTTCATAAAATAGTCCTAAATTATTCTAAATTAATCTTATCCCTTCCCCGTGACTGATATGACTTTATTACATCAAATTCATTAAGAAAACCCACCTAAGACATTAAAAAAACAAATAAAATAAAGCCTAAAACTGTGGGTAGCAACTATACTTCTTCAATGATCCCTTAAGCTTAGTCTTTGGCTTTCATAAAGCTTGTACTTCTCAATCCACTGAAGAGCTACTGCATCAGATCTTTCACATGTTGAATTGTGAACCATTGTCTACTATTTTTGATATATTGGATTATTAGAAGAGCGGTTGGTACAGTTGTCAAAGTTTTTTAGTGACAAGGCAAGTGTTTTGGAAGCACTTAAAAAGGCACATGATGGAAGGAGCAAGTGAGATATCATATGTTATACACGTAGCATTAGTGGTCACTTGTCATTATTGTGTCTCAAAAGGAAAGCCCTTAACTATGCTTAAGTTGAAACCACTGAAGAAAGTCTTAGGTTTGAGGATGAGTTGGAAGGGGTGAAAGAATAAGCAAATCAAACCTAGTTATTATGCGTGGAAGACTTTTGTGGGTTCAGACCCCTGGGAATATAACGAGGCTGCTAATGATAAAATGAAAATAAATAAATAATGAGGCTGCTAGAAGATAGGGTTTGAAGAATTGGTTATTGTTGACTTGAGAAGTTTAGTTAACATGACCTCATAGACCTTGCTAGCTGCATTTGACTTGGAAGAAACTTTGAGTCAAGAAATGAGAACCAAACAAGATTATATACAAAAGAAATTTTGATTAACACTTGTGATGTCCGAGGTTGATTTCTTATCCACCAAGAGAGATGACACAAGGGTTTGATTTATCTTCACAATCTCCAAGATCTTCTTTAGGGTCCAGTGGGTGTTAATTCTCTTTAGCTACTTATCTAGTGGACTCACTACCCTTTGATTGAAATCTTTATGTGCCTTTTTGTAAGAGGATATGTGTGGGTTTCCAATCCAATGAAATAATTCCTTGTTCATCAAGGACCAAATTTCAGACTTTAGTTATACATTAAATACTTAGTTATTTAGTAATTTGAGCTGTACTAGGTGTTGAATTTTAGTGTGAGTTTGACTTTAATCACTAGTTTTAACTTAAAGTTCATATATTTTAATTATGATTAGTATTTGTGATTAGGATGGGGGTTTACAAAATGATGCAGTGCAATAGCAAAGGAGAAGGCTCTGTAGGGATTTTAGAGAAAAAAGAATCAGAAAAGAAAAAGAGAAAAGAGAAGAAAGAAGAGAGAAAAAGAAACAAAAGCTCACCTCATGTGAGGGGTTGAGAGAGAACTTGTGATACCACACTCAATTCAACACACGTGTTTTCTTTTCAAATATTCATCTTCAACCTTTTTTTCATTGATCTAATGTGACCTTTAAATAGGCATTACATGGAAAATAAAATAAAATAAAATCCTAGACTCAAGATCTTCTAATAAAAAAACTTGTCGAATAATAAAAGACTTCTAAAAAAAAAGAATCTTGGTTAGCACAATATTTGGCTCGTTGGCCAAGTTATTGGGCCCCACAAGATCTCAAACAATCTCCTAAAATATTCTCCACAAAACTTTTTAAAAATCCTAAACTTGTTAGCCAAGTTTTCTAAAAAAAATACTATTCCCGTTTTTATTGACACCCCCTTAGTAATTTGGTCATAACTTTCCCAAATTACCTTGGATTTGCACAATTTTGGTTTTGTTAGAAAGATAACTAAATAACCTATCTAATAACACTAAAATAAAGCCAAAAAATCAAGTTTTGGCTCGAAAAAAAGTGGGTCCAAAGTGAAAAACGGGATTACAACTAAAAACCCAAAAAACTAAACTAACTATGTCATTATTGGCCTTATTACAAAATTACCACTAATTAGCAATTCTAAAATAAGAAAATAATAGAAAAATAAATTACTCTACTAGACTTGACAAGGAGGATTATCCATGGCCCTCTAGCTTATTTTTTTAACATGGTATGCTCCCACCTCAAATAATGGCTTGACAACTCATCTAGTAACCGATTCTTTCAAAATCTTCCAATGGAAATAAGTCATTTGTCTTATAACCTATTTTCCAAAAATTCATCTTGATCATATTCTTGCACCTACAGAACCGCCACGTGGCTCAATTTTAGTCGTTCATCTTGGTGGTAATTTTATGGTGTAAACACCATCTTAAGAGAAATGTCCCTACACCATTCATCCTCCCAAGATTTGATCTCCTCTTGATCCTTGCTTAAATTGGATAAAATTTCAAAAAAAACTCTTTGCCTTCCCTATTGATTTCCAAATACCAATCCCGTGACTCCTACAAATCTCCTTGAGCTCCCACTCCAAATTAATCCTGTACTTACAAGCCACAACTTTTCTCCAAACTCCCTTTCAATACTAAATCGCCACAAACACTTTCCTAAAAAAACAATATTGTGCAATCTAATATTCCTAATACCAAGCCCTACATGAACAAACGAACTACTGACTTTCTTCAAATCCACCAAGTGAAATTTGCACACTTCCATTCTATCATTCCACAAAAAATTTCTAAAACAGGATTTCAGCTCTGAAGTTGCGGCTTGAATCTTAAAAAGAGAAAAAGTGATTTGGCATTCTTGCCAACAAGCTCTTTGAAAGGATTAGCATTCCTTCTTTGTAAAACAATGAGGCTTTCCACGAATCCAGCTTTTTTTCTACCATAGGCTCTCACACCATTTTAGATTTGAAAGAAGATCCCAATGGAAACCCAAGATAAAATCACATAAATGTTATTGTCCATCTTTGATTATTCTTGTATATAATCATAACTTTGCATACTTCTAACTTTCTTTCACACCATTTGATCATTTTTTGTTTCCTTCAAGATCCATCCCTCATTAAGATTATTTCTCTTTTTATTTCCATTGATAAATTCAAAATCAGGAGCAATCAAGAAGAGTCAGCAAACAGATATTAAGGGGAAATATTGTGTGCCACTAATTCTTGACATAAAAAAGTGAGATGCAATTTCTATAAGAGAGTTGTGGGGTGTGTGCTTAGCTTCAAGCAATAACATGCACAAACAAGATGAAATGTATGGGTGCACGCAGGTACCCAAAGAAGTTATATAGCAGATAGAGGCACTTACAAAATAGTGCCCAAGTTAGGCTAGGAAAAAGGCCCAAGTGTATGAGTAGCTAAAGATGGATGACGATGTTAAAGAAGAGGAGGAAGAGACATAACTGAAGGCTACTGGTGGTGATGTGAAGGATCTCAATACATTCGAGAGGAAGCTACCTATTGTTGCACTGAAGAAGTGCCAGCATCTATAGTCAGGGATAAGGAGAGGCAAATTTTCAGTTCTTGAGCAACCTAATGCCATCGGAGGGTTGGGTTCCCAATATATAAAAGGGTAGGGGTATAATTGTACAAGAGAGTATAAGTGTATTTTTGACTTTTCTACACAACTACACCATATGGTATAATATATGTGTATAAGTATAAATACCAAATACACTAGTGAGAAGACACATACTCTCACAATATATTGGAGACAAAGATCAAAGATCAAATGGTCAAAAGGACACAAAAAACAAACCGACAAATGCAAGGAAGAAAATCAATTCCATTCAAGGGCAGAATGTGAGAGAGAAATGGACCACAAAATCTTGAGAAAATAAGAGCCCAAGTGGGGAGATTGTAAATTATTTTTTTTATGAGGAAAAAATTTTATTGAATAAAGGGAAAAGAATAGAAACAGAAGCAAGAAAAAAAAAAGGCCAAAAAGAAAGACAACAAACACCCCCCAGGGCCACCCAAAACTAAAAAGGGTTACAACCAATCACACCATTCCAGTCCCTAGAAAGGTCCCCGGCCCTAAGATCACCACAATCTTTACAAAGAAGAGCCCAAAAGGAAATCGATTCGTTGGCTCTTTTGTACACCTGAAACGCGGGCTTAGCATAACCGTTGAAAACCCTTCTATTCCGCTCCAACCGTATAGACCAACAGAGAGCCGCCGGAATTAGTTGCCAAATTTGATTCCCTTGCATAGAAAAAAAATTGATTTTTCAAGATTCCAGAAGAAGTCTCAAATCCTTTGGAATTACCCACCGAATCACAAAATCCCTAAGAATCCTAGACCAGACTTCCAAATAGAAGGGGCAGTAAAGCAAGACAGAGTTAATTTGCAGAGCCTGTTTCAATTAAAGGAAGTTCAGAAAGTGATAAAAGAGATTAAAGCAAATAAATCTTCCAAGCTGGATGGATTTCAAATGTCATTTTCCCAGAATTGTTGGTAGATTGTAAAAGATGATTATATGAAGGTGATTGGGGAGTTTTATTGGCATGAATCATTGACAAGAATATTAATAACACTTTCATTACCTTGATCCCAAAAAAGAAAGCTTCCAAAGAAGCTAAAAGACTTTAGGCCAATTAGTATATTAGGGAATGTGTACAAAATAATTTGCCAAAGTTTTAGCTAGGAGATTAGAATTGGTCATGAGCTCCCTTACGTCTCATTTGCAAAGAGCATACCTTTTTAAAAGACAAACTCTTGACAGGGTTTTGGTTCCCAACAAATGTCTAGATGATAAAATAAAGAAAATACAAAACGGCATTCTTTACAAGTTAGATTTGAAAAAGGCCTACGATAATGTGAGTTGGAATTTTTTATATTGCATGATGTGTAGAATGGACTTTCGAGAGAAGTAAAAGAATGGATTAATGTGCGTATATATTCGGTGCACATCTCCGTGAAGGTAAATGGAAATCCGGAAAGTTCCTTCTCAAGCACAAGGGACTGAGGCAAGGGGGCTCTCTATCCCCCTTTATTGTTCATAATGATCACAGAGGCCTTAAGCCCAATGATCAATAAAGTGAAAAATGGATTTTTAAGGGGTTTGGAAGTGAGCACCGATGGGTTAATTGTATCGCATCTTTAATTTGCAGATGACATAATAATCTTGTGTAAGGCTACAACTTGGGTCGGGATGGCCCAAAGCCTGACTTGTTCGGCCTAAAATTTGAGCAAGCTAGGCAAGTGTGACTTCAGGATTAGCCGAGTTTGGGATATAGCTTTAGGCCCGAAGTAACGTTCGAACAAGCCTAAGCTCAACCTAAAGTGCAATATATATTAGATATTATATATTATATAATGCAAAAAAAATTAATATGTAATGTATTATTTTTATATGGGCTATTAGTTTTTTTTTTTTTTTTTTGAAAAAAATATTAGGTAAAGTTCGGTCCAGCCTTTACAGTTCAGCTGTTTAATTTTTACCTTTTTTGGTAAACCCAGATTTGATTTCTTACCAAAATAAAAGAAAATTCTTTTGATTTGCTCAACTTTCCAAAAAAGAAAGAGGGATAGGCAAGGATTACCTAGGTTTTTCTTTGATATGGCCGTAAGCAGAAGCCTGACCGATTGCATAATCATTAAGAATGGTGTCGATTTTCTATAGTCATCCCCAACTTCATGAGTCAGGGAAACGGAACCAACAGCAAGTCAATCGAAGTTCACCAATGAGAACTTCATCAAGAAGCACATCAGACTGGGCATTCTCTCCATGGAAAGGTCAAAGCATAAATGAACCACATTTCTTTGACTGCACTACGAGTGAGACCCCGTGGCTTGATGATAAACACATTGTTTTCAGTCAGGTTGTTGAAGAAATGGTCATCGTGAAGGCAATCAAGGTCAGGACCTCCAAACCAGTCATTGCTGATTGTAGATATCCAAACCTAGCATTAACATGTTTTGGTCTTTGATTTTCTTCATTTTCTTGGACTTAAAGGTAGTCATGAATCATGATTACATTCTAGTGAGTCAAGAGATGTGTAAAGGGATGTCATTCTGGTGAGTCATGAGAGGATGTTGTTCTTTGAATAAGCTAAGGTTTCCTTCATGGATTGTATTATGGACTATAAAAGTTTGGGCCAACCCGAACTTGACCCAAAGTCTATAATTTTATAATGGGCCAAGTTCAAGCAAAACATACTTTGAGGAGTTTAGGCTCGAGCCAAGTATGGGCTATGCTTGTATACTTCGGCTAAGTTTAGGCTGAACCCAATCTGGCCCATCCCAGTCTAATTTGCAGCCCTAATCTTGTGTGATGTGGAGGTCCATCACATAGTTACTAGAGTGAGAAGCAAAATCAAAAAGCAATGTGAAAACAAGAAGCGAGAAGTGAGGCTTAATAAATATTTGGAAAGCAAGAAGCGAAAACCAATTAAGAAACATTTGGAGAATGGATAAGAAGCGATTGGGAAGAAAGTGCAATTTAGAAGTAACTTCAAACCATTAAAAGAGAAAAAAAAATGTTATGAAAGGACTATTAAATGAAATGAAAATAATAGGTGAATAAGAGATTACAAGTAGGTAGTAAATAAGTAGAAGTCTAGAACCAATGAGTACTTGTACAATAATTGATTGCTAATATAAAGTAAATAACAATAACTTATAATCAATAATTTTAACTACAGTACAATAAAGTGCATAAACTTAATAAAGTAGTAAAAAACCTAAAACCTATGCTATGTAAGTAACAAAGAATCATGATATATAGATCAATATGCAAACTACTTGTTATTAGTACGGCCAACCATATCTTAGATTTTATCATACATGAGATTTTTTGTAGATAACTAACATTTTAGAGTCAAACTAAATACCTTGTATAAAAACCATTAGATTTGAATCTTTTTAATTGGATTGGAATAAAATAATATAAACAATAAAATCAATACTAAATCATTTTTTTCTAGAAAATCATTACCAAATTTTATAAATAATATTTTCAATACTAGCAACATAGGGTTTACATTAAATAAAATATAACTTTGTTTTTTATAATTGTTTCTCAATTGATTCTACAGACGTTTCCACTCGCTTTCTAGCTCGAGCCCGGCCCGACCCAACCCAAAATTTGGCCCAAAAGGCCCGGCCCAAGCTAGGCCCGATAAGGGCCCGAGCCTAAGTTGAAGGCCCGAACTTTATTAGGGCCGGGCTTGGGCTTACCTTGGCCCAGCCCGAAACCCGAATTATATAGTTAATGCAAATATATATATATATAGACATACATTTATACATATATAGATAAGTATATATATATATATGTGTGTGTGTGTGTGTGTGTATGTGTGTGTGAATAAAATGTTTTATAATAAAAAAAAGTATCTTTAGTGTAGACGGTAAATTATAAGTTGACACGGGTGTGTTGAGGGTTAAAACTGTTCGCAAAAGAGTTGAGATGAAAAAGTAGGTGTCGAAAAAAAGACATCAAAGATTGTGCTTTCTTTTAAAATTAATGGGCTGTGGGCTGGCCCGAGCCCGGCCCGAAGCTTGATAAAATAACTAGGGCTAGGCTTGGGCCTAAAGTTTCTAAAAAAAATTGGGCCCGAGCCCGAAATTACCATAATGGGCTGAACCCTGGGCTTACCTCAGTCCGGCCCGAGCCCAGGCCATGCACACCCTTACCAAACGCTTCCACTTGCTTCCCCAATCACTTCATTGTGTTTCCCACGTTGGGGAAACGAGTTTCCCACTACTTAAGGAAGCAGTTTGGAATTAACTTCCTAACCGAGCTTCTCAGGAAGCGGGCTTCCCATCTTGTACCAAGCTTTCCTGCAACTATGGTCCATCAGATGAGTATTCATTTTTTAATTTTTTCTTTTTTAGTTTATAAGTAATCGAATGAGTGTTCTTTGGTATATCCTCAGATATTTAGAGGTGGTTTTTTAGCATAGTTGCAAGGAAGCTTGGTATAAGGTGAGAAGCTAATTCCATCCTGCTTCCCCAAATAGTAGAAATCATGGTGAAGCAAGTGAAAGCTATTTATAGAAACGAGTGGAAGCCTCTAAAGAAACAAGTAGAAACGCCTAGAGAATCAACTGGGATTCCAAGAAACATTATTGTATTTTATTTAATGTAAATCTTATGTTGTTGGCACTGAATAAATATTAGCTATGATATTTAGTATTGAATTCGTTGTTTATATTATTTATATTCCAATCCAACAAAAAAGATTCAAATTTGATGGTTTTTTATACAAGGTCTTTTATAGTCTAACTCTAAGATGTTACTTATTTACAAAAAATCTTACATATGGTAAAATCTAAGGTATAACTGGCCATAATAAAAACAAGTGGTTTGCATATTGATTTTGTCATGATTCTTCGTTACTTACATAATATAGCTTTGAGATTTTTTAGTACTTTATTGTGTTGTAGTTAATATTATTGATTATACTTATTATTATTTTCTTTATTATCTTTTTTTGCTTATCGCTTCCCAAGGATTTATTGAGCATCACTTCCTGCTTCTCACTTTTGCTTCTCGATCTAGTTATTTGTAACATGGTCGAATCTCAAAGTAATGTTTTTCAAAAAGAGAAATGTCCGTTATAGAATAAGTGGAAAACCTTAGGTCAATAGATGCAGTCTTATGGTGCAAAATTGGCAAATTCACATCGTCGTACTGGGGTCTACCGTTGAGGTCTAGATTAAAAAATAAGGATGTCTAGAATCCAATGGTGAATCATGTTAGAAGAAGGTTGGACTCTTGGCAAGCCCATTCCTCTCCAAAGGAGGTAGAATAACTCTCATTAAGAGTTCCTTAGCTAGAATGCCCAATTACTTCCTCTCTTTCACAATTACTGTGTTGGTGGCAAAGAAATTGGAAAAGAGTTACAAGGATTTTCTTTGGAATGATGAAGAGAAAGAGAAAAAATACCATTTAATGAACTAGAATTCTGCGTGACCCTCTTAATGAAGGAGGTTTAGAGATTAGGAAGTTAAGGTCACATAATTTGGTCTTACCAGGAAAATGACTTTGGCATTTTGGAGAAGGGATAGCCTGTGGAGGGCAGTAGTGATTGCCAAATATGCATCCACTTTGGTTTGGGAGCATAAGGAGATCAAAAGTGAGAACAAGGGAAACAGAAGTTTTAGAAGAACATTGGATTCAAGCTTGGGTCAGGAGTTGAGATCAAGTTTTGGGGGGTTCCTTGGATGGAAAATGCTCCACTCAAAGAAGTATTCAAAATCTTTACTCTCCAGCTAAGAATAAGTGGGATAACATACCCCAGAATTTCGAATAGAGCATTGCCGATGGGATGTAAAATCTTCAATTTCGAAGGAATCTCAATGATTGGGAAATCAAGGATTTAGTGAGTGATGCAGCACCACCCTTAGAATGTAAGCCAAAACAGTGTAGGGTTATGGGGACAACAGGGGCTGAGAACAGAGGGTACACTTAGGCTATGTTCTGGGTGGGGCTGAAACAACAAGTGTATTAGAGGTTCGACTCGGATAACAAGCAGTATAGCAAAAGAACCATGAGTGGGACTGATACAGGGTTCATAGTTATAATTCTGGGCAGATTATGAAGCTGTTTAAGGGCCAACCACCAGTATAATAGGGTTCAATGTTCTGGTCTGAAACAAAGTTTATAACAGGATGTAGATGACAGTAACAAGGCTGGTTTCTTATGGTTTCAGACTACCCTATGACTGGTGTTTCAATGTATTTTGTGGAACTGGTAAGAAATCATATTAGGGAAATAAGGACCAACATAGGCTGATTTCTGAAATACTTATAGGCTTACTATAGGCTGCACTTCCAGAACCATTCGTAGGATTATGAACTGGGTAACGAAAGTATTCAGGATCAGATTTGGAATAACACAGAATTAGGATCTTTGGTTCTGGCATAAAGCAACCGGAAAATATTATAAATCTGCCGCAGGGTTTAATCAATGGAGTTTTGTGTCTTTGAATGTAGAACTGAAAAGGGAAAAAAGAACTAGGGGTCCACAGGTTATGGGAGAAAGTTCTCTGGGATTCTTGGGTGAAAACAATAAGGAATGGGTATTACGATTGTTTCACAGGTGATGGACTTAAAAAACACAGCAACAAAAGGGGTGTCTTGTTGAATTTTGAAGTTCTTTAATAGTGGAAACAGTAATGCAATAAAAGAAGAAAAGAAGAGAGAAGATAAATTAAGATGTACCTTGAGGAAATCACCAACCTCAAACTTGGAAATCACCGACTAAGTCAAGCATTAGGCACCAAGGGCTTGAAGACTCTTCAAGCTTGAAGAAGATAATGAGTTTCACTCATGGAGAGCAAGAAAACAACAAAAAAATTATTTATACAATCATATCAAGTAAGAAAATGTGCAGCCCATATATAGGCTCACAAACTCATGAAAATAACAAGAAACCGACTTAGAAACTTTTAAACTACTAACTTACTTGCTACCTAAGACTTTCCTAAAGTCAAAACTACTAAAAACTTCACTTTCTAAAAACAAAAAGTACCAAAATCAGGCCCTTATAGAGAATTTCGTCAAACACTCTTAGAGGGCTCCACTTTGACTTGTTGACTCTCTAAAATTACTAAAATATCACTGACAATAATGCCTTATTGCACAAATATCCAAAAACAAAATTTAAAATGACCCCTATGTCCTAGACTCTAATAACTCATAAATTATTAAGTAAAACAGTAAAATAACTCTAAAAGACTCCATCATATGTCTCCATGTGTTCCTCCATGTGCCTCCGTGTGTGTCTTCATGTGTAGACCTCACCGTGACCCATGCAAACCCCACATGTCCCCTAATGTCCGCATCAGTGAGCCTTTTTGACCAACTAATAGATCTAAATCCCAACTCAATGGAAAGAGATAACAGAATTGGACCCAGGAAAAGAAATGAAAGTTCACTATTAAATATTTTTTTGTTTTTTAATCTGAAAATTTTGTATGGTTCTCCTTTTTTCCCCAAAAAAGTTGTATTGTGCCAAAGCATCCCTTCAAAAGTGGCTTCCTTTCTATGGATCACATTTGTGGACAAAATTCTCACTCTCGACCACTTAAAAAGAAGATGATGGAATTTAGCAAATAAATGCATGGTGTGCTATTTAGAGGAAGAATCGGTTGACCACTTGTTTATCCATTGTTTGATGTCTGTAAAGTTGGGAGTTTTATCTTGTGCATATCGGTGTACCATGGATCTTCTTGATTATTGTAGAAGCCTAACCTCTAAATGGTACCTAGTATGTCTAGAAGAGATACATAATGTGGTCTGAAATTTGTTAGAAAGTTTGGAAGGAAGAAAAAATAAAATCTTCAAGCACAAAATCATTATCCAAGATGGCCTCCAAGGACTAGTGATCAATACCCTTCCCGAATGGAGCTCAAAAAGAAAGGACTTCAAGAATGAGAGATGGCATTCTCTTTGGAAAGGGACTTTCTGTATATCACAATTAGTATTGTTAGTTTTGTTGTTCTTGGATCTGCTGCAGTTATATCTGGTTGTCGTTCCCTTTTTCGCATTCAGTGTTGTTTTGCTAGTGTTCACCATCCCGGTGAACCCCTCTCGTATCATCTTTTATATATATATATAAGAGAATTTATTAAAAAAGGGAAAAAAATCCCCCAAAGCCCAAAAAACAGCAAGTCCCTACAACAAAAACAAAGGGAGCTCTCAACCTTTGCTTCTCAACCCTCTTGTATCTTAGCTTCTCCTTTTCAATATAAATTCTATTACCACTTCATAAAAGGGGGGAAAAAAAAAGATTCGGGCCTAAAGCAGTAAACTTGAGTTTGGTGAGCTGAACCAAGCTCACCTCAATCTTAATGAGCCAAGCTTGAGCTCGCACCTCATGCTCATGATGAGTCTGAGCCTGAGCTCCTTGTGTGACGAGCCTCAACTGAGCTCGGCTCATTAGCACCCTTACCTCAGCTGTTTGTTGTTGTTGTTATTGTTATTTGTTGGAAAGTGGAAACTGACTCATGACTATTGACTATTGACAAGGGGTATCTGATGTTGATAAGACAAAAGAATCAATATTATATTTAATAAAGAATCTAAAGAAGCTCAAGGATAAAGTGATTCAGTAATATCAAATAGATTGAATATTTTCACAAATCAGATAATAAAATAAAAGATTTAAATGAGTTAGCAAGCAGAAGCAATAGAATGTTATTTGTTGGAAGGTGGAAACTGACTCATAACTATTGACTATTGACAAGGGGTATCTGATGTTGATAAGACAAAAGAATCAATATTATAGTTAATAAAGAATCTAAAGAAGCTCAAGGATAAAGTGATTCAGTAATATCAAACAGATTGAATATTTTCACAAATCATATAATAAAATGAAATATTTAAATGAGTTAGCAAGCAGAAGCAATAGAAAAATAAGAAAATATAAAAAAAAAATTGAGAGGTAAAGAAACTATTTATTAATAAAGGAGCCAAAACAAAAAAAAACAAAAAAACATCACCAAGCAGGTGAAAAAGGAAAGCAAAAAAAAAAGAGAAGGATAAAAAAACAAAAACCAAGGAAAACAACAGAAGCTACATATCTTCAAACCAAAATGAAAACCACGCCATCTCCTCGAAATCCGCTCTGATTGAAACCCAATCAAATAAGAGATTATAGATATACGTCATCAACTCCATATGACTTCTCACCCTCCCTTCAAAAATCCTCGCGTTCCTCTCATTCCATAAACCCCAACAGATGGCACTAGGCAAAGCCTACCAAATGATGTAAGGGAAACCATCAAGATCTTTAACCCCCCAACCCAAAATCAAGTCCTGAAACTGACTAAGGAAGGACCAAGCCATACCCAATGGGAGAGGAAGAAACCCCAAATCCTGAAAGCAGTAGGGCAATGAACAAAAAGATGATTTACAGTTTCCTCCTTATTCCAACACAACACACATCTAGTGGCCAAATTCCACCATCTGCTCTGAAAATGGTCAAGAGTAAGAATTTTATCCAGATAAGTATTCCACAGGAAGAATGAAACCTTCAAAGGATTGCCAAGAATCCAAATGTTAGTCTAGGAAAAACGAATAGAACTCGAATTCAGCAACTTAAGATAAAAGGATTTGGTAGATAAACTACCCTTCTTATTAATATTTCATATCCAATTATCTCTCTGACTCCTATCCGGCTTGTGATTCTCCAACAAACTCAAAAACCTAAATAACTCATCAATCTCCCAATCAAAGACATTACGCCTAAACCTTGGATTCCACATAGACCACTCAAAATCAAATGTATCTGCAATAATCGCCTTTTTATCAGTGACCATAAAAAATAAACCACTAAATTCCTCCTTTAGAGGCCTCTCACCCATCCGGGTATCCTCCCAAAACTTTATTTCCTGATCTGACCCCAAATTAAACCGAATAAATTTCTAAATTTCATTTTTTACCTTCATAATTGATTTCCAAATTCCACACCCATGCCTAGCCCTCACCTCCTTCGACTCCCACCCAGAAAGCTCACCAAATCTGGTCACTACCACCTTCAGCCACAAACTATCTTTCTTCGTTCCAAAGCGCCAAAGCCACTTAGCAAGGAGCGCCCTATTATGATATAAAATCTTCCTTGAACCTAGGCCACCATTATCCATCATATTACAGATAGTCTTCCAATCAACAAGATGATAATGATGACACTCAAGGCCATCATTCCATAGAAAATTTTTGAACATAGACTCAATTTTGTTGGCTACCAAAACCGAAATGGTAAAGAGAGACAAGAGATAATTAGGAGTCGACATAAGGGTGAACTTAATTAACGTCATTCTACTACCTTTTGAGAGCAAAGGCACCTTCCACGATTTCAATCTACTAGCAATTCTCTCAATCGTTTTATTCTAAACCATCTTAGATTTAAAGTTTATTCCCAGAGGCATACCCAAATAAAAAGATGGAAGAGTTCCAATTTTGCATCCTAACACCCAAGCCAAATCCTCAATCTCCCTAACCTCCCCAATTTGGAACATCTTTAAAGATCAGGATTTTAGAATATTGGCTAAACAAAGATTTGAAGAAATAGAGAGCTGGTCAATTAACTAAAGATGGGTCTATGGTTCTGAAAATAGAAAAATGAAACAAAATTGGTTAAGAACTATGAAATCAATCAAGAGCATTAGGGAAATTTAGAACAAATAAAACAATAAAAATTAAGAAATAAGATAGTAAAAATTGTTATCGAAATACGAACTCAGATTCAAGCTCAAAATTAGAGCTAGAATTAAAGTTTGAATATTAGATTAAAATTAGAATTCAAAATTCAAAAACCTAGAGAGTAGTTATCGATAACCAAAAAACAAAACAAGACCAAAAAAACTAGAGAGCTAGATCTAGAATTAGAGTGTGATGAAGTACTAGAACAATTACACTTCTTGAATCAAGTTGTCTCACCAGATCCCAACTAAGTAATAATTGAAGAATAACCCTTAGCAATGAAAACATGTATAGTAAAACCATACACAAGTACAAGCAAAAGCTTAAAAGACCTTTATTCAATAATCAACTTGTGGTCTGTGGATTTACATAGAGGTAGCACTGTTATATAGACTCAGTAGAGGACATTTGGCACTGATGAATCCTATAGTGACTCAACTTCAACTTAGAGTCTTAGAAGATAATTAAGACGTCTAGAAAACAATTAAGTAACTAAAGGCAGCCTCTCTACTCCTAAACAAACTAAGACATCATAGACGGCTCCTATATAACAAAATAAAAATCTAAATAAACTCAAACTAAAACTAATACTTTAGACCCATGCAGACAGCTTTATAGTCAAATTGTCAAACTGATACAACTACAACTAAGAATTCATAAGAGAAACCTAGAAGGAAATAAATTAAAGCAAACTGTAATACACAGAATGTCTATGTAACTCAATCTCCCACTAGGAGAAACAGTCCTAGAGCTGTACCAACCCACGGGAGCACCTGGTAAGCAATGTGATGCAGGACAGCCTAGAGAAGAGCTGTTTACCTGCGGATTATGGGCCCACAATTGAACAAGAATTGATGTCCACACAAGTATAGGACAACTCAGCACTTAGGATATCAGCCAAACCAAATCAGATTAAAGAACACACTAATCAACCTAACATCAGACTTAGATAATCAGTCAACAGCCCAATATGGAATTTTAATAGTGAGGGTAAAGCAGTAACAGCTTGTGACTGATAAGATAGAAGAATAAGAGGTTCAACTAGGAGCTGCTGTAGTAATACCAGATTGAGTTTAAGGTCACTGATGTAGCTGCCAAAATGCTCAAAACAGACCATAGGAGAAAGGTACACTCTATCCGAGGGTTTTAAAATCACCAAAGGGCTGCTGATTCAGGGATAACAGTGTATAGCCTCCAGAAATTATAATTTAGATTATAAAGATCAAGCTATATCTCCTGCTATAACAGGTTTCAGAAATAGATTAAAGACAAGGATAAGCAAGGGCTGTAACAGGGGATAACAGAGCATGGTTTCAAAACTCGGTCGATCCGGTCCGGGATCAGACCTGAACAGCCATGTAATTAGCGATCCCCAAGGGATTGTCCGATCCCTTGGTCGGATCGGTCCGGTGCCGGATCATCTGATCCGACCTAGGGATCGGACAATCCATATAAGGTGTCAAAAAATCTTAAAAAAAAAAGATTTTTTTATGAAAAATTAGTACAAAGAATCCCACAAAGGTCTCTCTCAAAGAACCTCCTTTAAATAATCCTAAAATAACCATATATAAGAGGTAAACCCCAAAAAGAAACGCTCACAACCTTTAGAACCCCCGGCATTGATAGTGAGCCCCCCATATGCCCCCGTAGTAGAAGGGATCTAAACAAGGCTAGATCAATCTTCACCAACCCATCAGCTAGAACAACAAATCATGTATTATTTTTTTTTATCTTTAATCATATGATATTATATATAGTTTTGCTTTTATTCATTAGATGTAATCATATTGGATGTTTGATTAAGTAAACTACAATCTTGAACATATACGAGCCTCGAAACCTTGTTTATACATGTATGATGCACTTACCATGCCTACAATAATGTTCATCATAATTTATATTTTATTATATATGGTTTGGTTTTTATGCACTAAAAGTAATTAAATTGGATGTTTGTTTATAAAATGTAAAATTTTGATCTTTATACATGCTTGAGAGTCGTAGCAATGTTTATTTATGTATGATGCACCTAACATACTTTAAAAAAAAAAAAAAAAATTTAACTTTTTATAGGAAATATTATAAGAGTATATAGGAATTTTTGTTATTGGATCGGTTTCGAACCAAACGATCCACACTTGGATTGCTAATCTACCATCCAATCCGATTCTAGATCCATTTTGGGCCAAAACGATCTGATCCACCGATCCGAGTTTTTGAATCATGTTACAGATGGTTGGTTTGCAGAGATTTATAACTTTTAAGGAAAGATGAAAGAAGGGCTAACAAGCTGCAAGAAAAGGGGCTAATAAAAGGGGAGGACAGAAACTGAAAAGGGTTCAAAATAGGATCTATTAGTGGGTGTAGCTTTAGGTCTGAATTTACAGGGAACACAACAATAAATCAGTTATTAAAAGGGGTAGTGATAGTATAGGTTTCAAGTCTGCAGAACCCTTAGAAACCTAAGAATTAAAGCACCGAGAAGATTTACAAAGAAGGCTCAAAAGCACCACTCGATATCCCCAAAAGATTAGGGTCCTAGTCTAATGACCTGAGACAGAACAAAAAGGGGGGTTTGAAACTGCCGCAAGTTACAACATAGTGGGATTTAGGTTTCCAATAAATCAAACAGCAAGAGAAAGGTTAGTAAGGCTGTTGTAGCCTGTAGGTTATAAACTAGATGGGGTTTTGACGCAATACAATAAGGAGAAACCACAGTTTAAAAGAAGAATGGAAACCAAAATTTTATATTCTTGAAAAATTTAGGCATGTGTGAAATGATGAAAATACCCCTATAAATTTTCAGATTGCTTTGAAATTTTACAAGTGAGTACTTAAGTCTGTTAGGTACCATTGTTCCAAATTTCGGAATTTAAAAAAAATAATTAAGAGAAATATGAATTTTTAAAAGTAATTGATTTTAGGAAACTAGAAACACAATAAAGAAGGAAAAAAGAAAGAAACGGAGGAAAGAGAGAGAAAAGAAGGAAAAGACGAAATAAGAGAAAAGATGACAAAGAGAAAGGGTGAAGTAGATACTCACACGTGCACTAAGGTATTATAATCCACATGAATGAGAGAAAGGAGAGCCCATGCGAGACATGACCAACCTTGGAAAAACCACCCAATAATACTTTGTTTTTCTTTTATCAATCTTCCATGTCTTTTATTTCTCAACTTTGGTGCCTTTTTAAATAGGCTTACAAGCTTTGGAAATTAGAAAGTATAAAATTGGAAAACTCACACACTAAGACTTACTAAAATCACACTTTCTAAATCCTACTCTACACTTTCTAAATCACACTTTCCTAAATCTAATGATTTCTTAAAATATAAAGCTTCATAAATCTAAAATTACCAAAAAGTGGGAATTATGGGGGCTTTTTTTTTTTTTTAAGAAAAAATTTATTAAAGGAGGTGATAAGACATCCCCAAACCGAGAAGATGACCCCAAAAGAACTATAGGTTCTCATAGTTATTTACAATATTAACCGAGTGCAGCTTTAGCTCCATAAAGAAGTTGTTTACAAACTATTTACATATGAAAGCCCACCAAAGGCATCGAGCACATGCTTTTCTATACACAATATAAGAAGGCGCCATACAATTATCAAAAATTCTATTGTTTCGCTTCCTTCATAAGGACCACCAAATGGCTATAATCCACATTCTCCAAATCCTTCCACCTTT
>JAOXJP010293615.1:0-18668 GCA_025762735.1 Platanus orientalis | reverse complement strand
CCATTCACTTTTGGGGGTAACGAGACATCCCAAAAGTGAATGGGCCCCACCCCCTTGTTTCTTGCCTCATGGGCCATCGCACGAAGGGGGCATCGCAGAGGATATCATCCCTACGTATATATCCTTCCTGCATAAAAGCTCGGCCATATCTAAGTTCGGGCCTTCAATCATCATCAATAGTCTTTGGACCTTGTCTTGGGCCTAGTGCACTCTTAGGGCCCTCACATTCTACCCATAAACACTAGCGCGAGAAAATTATAGGGTATTTAATACCACGTTCAACAATAGTATCTAATTTATTGAACCACAAAGTTGCATAACCTAGTTTCCTACTAACTGTATCTCGTCTTAAAAATCTAGACTGGATTATACACGGCTAAGGCCTGAGAAGGGGACAGGACCTAAGATCTTGGTCCAATCTTAGCCTAACCTACCTTGGGCCTTAAAATCTCATATTTAGGTCCACGAGTTTCAATGTTGGATTGGGCCAGCTTAACCCAGCTATACTATTAGGGCTTAAACTTTGTCCACGCCCAGCCCTGCTTAGCGTGCTATCATTCTCCAGCCCAGCCCACAGGAGAGGATCCTTTTGGCATTGTAACACAAGGTTCGTTGTGTTTGGTCCCATTGCCGGAGTAGCTAGAGGATAAAAAACTGAAACCATAGGACCCAGTCCGGTTCCCTTGAATTGAATAGAAAAGGATGAAAAGAATAGAAAGAAAAGAAGAGAAAAAACCATAATTTTCTATTCCTTTCGTATGGTTGTTGTTTTTATTTTTTATTTTTTTTGATAAAAATTTTCTTATGGTTGCTTGGTTGTCAAGAAAAAGAAAAAACTTACATGTTACAATTTTCATGAGCAATGGACGATTTTTGTTGTGCGAAAATAATATGATAGCAGACAAGAAAATAGTTAGTTCCTTGAAAAAAATTCAAAAATTGAGAATTTTGTGGTTCTTTGCATCCAGACAGCTTGAAATGGTTTTCATGAAAAAACCAAGTTTTCATGGCAACCAGACAGGGCCTAAAATTTTATTATTTTTGCCGCGAATAAAGAAAAAGAATAAGTCATTTATGTTGTGTGATTGTGCTTTTAACCATGGAATTAGTGCGACAGCCATACGGGTCTTGAGGCACATGGCGAGCTATGCAAGAGCCTTGCACCCATCTACGGATCTTCGGGCCCAGGACCCAAGATGTAACAAATATTAGGAGTCATTCTTCTTCGTAAAGGAGAGAATTCCTGGAAGGTCAGGCCTGCTAGCGTTTTAGGCCAACTTAACTTTAGGGTTGGGCCGGGAAGCAGTTATACCTGCTGGCCCATTGGGACAGGCCCATGCCTAGAAGCCCAATTGGTTTTCTGAGAAAGTGTGAAGGTTGGAAGCCTTATTTTGTATACAGATGGGAGGTGGGCCCCTTGCCAAAAGCCAAGGGGAACAAATCATCTGTCCAGGATTTGGTGTCCAGGATGGTGCCTTGGAAACTAGGGGACGACACCTGGAACAAAATGGGGGGGAATTTGAAATTTTGTCTAAATCCCACCCATTTTGTTCCACACGTCATCCCTGGTGTCTAAGACACCACCCTGGACAGAACATTTGCTTCGAAAGGCTATGGACCATAATCTTCTTCAATTGGGGATTAACTGATTCGCCATTTATTAATTAATTTTTGGCAAAGGATCCTCTACATTCACAATACGTCCCCCATCCCCCATCCCCCGTATCCTACACACAAAAGGTGCGGTGTATAGGTTTAAAAGTGTAAAATAAAGTTTTCAAATGAAAAAATAATAGGCACCCATAAAATGGGGTTTATAGGGTTGAAAGTTATATCCATTGAAAAAAATGTTCGAATGAACATTTGCTCCCTATTTTAAAAAGGTACCAAATTCAAAAAATCCATCACATGTCAGCTTGTGGTGTGGGAGGACATGAAAGAACATACTGTTTTGAGTGTAGCGGATCCTTTTCCTTAATTTTTCAATTATCTTAGGTGCAAAAATTATTATTATTATTTTTATTATAAAATCTAATGCCTACAATTGTAATGCACTAGTTATAAAGCTACCACTACATTGCAAAACTTTTTATAACTAAAATAACCTTAGTTACAATTTTTTTTTATCAAAATAATTGTATTGTTTACTCGTAAATCTTTCCCTTTTTTTTATTTTTGGAGAAAATAAAATCCCAATTAGACTCAAAGTCTACTTTCTAATTGCACTTATTTTGATTGAGTAAACAAACATTTAACCTAAAATCTATAATAACCTCATTGTAATTATAGACAACACAAACTCCAAACTCTCCTTTTTCTTTCTTAATCTTCCTTCTATTGTTCTTTTTCTTTTTCTCTTTAATTTTCTCATTCTAACACTTGCACAAGAAGACGAAACTTCAGGACATTCAAGTATATATCTTCTCTTCTTTCTTTCTCTTCCTTTTTTTTCCCTTCTTAACCTTATTACTTGTTTTTTCCCTCATTACTTGAATTTTTTTTATATATAAAAAAGCTTTATGGTGCGGATTTTATTGACAAAGAAAGCAATATATCATCTATACTCAAAACTGTGAAAACAACAATTAGCTGATAATTGTTTTCTTCATGATCGATATCTACATCATTCTTCATGACAACTGTTATCACAAATTTGGCACTAGATCTTCCTTCATAACCTGTGGTAGACTATTAACTAAATCAAGTTAGATTAGATTTATTGTTTTAGTTTGTTATTTTGCTTCAGATAGTTTGTTTTATATATATATATATATATTAAGAAAAAACGTATGACATGTTATTAAGAATTAGGGTTGATAATTATTGAGAGAAAAAGTATGGCATGTAACTAAGAATTAGGGTTGAAAATTATTGAGAGAAATAAATTTACTCTAGGTTTTGAGAAGAAAAAAAAAAACCTTATCTCTCAATCTTGAATTATTCTTCTGAAAACTTCTATTGATCTGTTTAGAGTGATTAAAAACAACCATTATTTACAAATTAAAATTGGATCATGCTGACTACTATTAGCTTATAAATCTAAATCTGCCTCTGGCATCTGTTATTAGCTTGGTGGACCATCTTTTCAACGCTTCATATAGACTTTGCACTATAACATTTTTCACTTTTTTTTTTCATGAGTTTGACCTACAAAATTTAAGTAACCCTCAAATATCAAGGGTTTCAATTACCTTTGCCAAACTCCTCATGGATCTAAAACTGTAAAGGGTTCCAATACAGGTGTATGATTGTATGCTAGCTATTATATTGTGCTAATTTGCAATCTAACAGTTTCGCAATTCTCATTTGGTTGTATCAGTGAACCTAACCAACCTCCACTCTAAAATCAATCAAACATTGTTTTTGAATTCAAACAACTCCACCTACAAAATAAATCAGTATGCTTACCAGTCTTCTTCTTCTTCCTCCCAAATATGATCCAATGCTCCAATACCATGTATTGTATGATTCAACAACTATCCTAATTAACGCAATAAAGCATAAAGACACAATGGCTATGCTTGGTTGCTAGTTAAGTAATTGAAAGTAGAGTAAAACAGTACGGATCTTCAAAAATCCGAATGGATTGGCCGTTTGGTTGAAATAGGAAAATGCACATTAGAATATTGGCTTTCCATTAAAGGTTTTCCTAATACCTTATTTTTTTTTAGGTAAGGTCCTAATACCTTGTTTTCCTTTGTCAAAATCCGATCAAATAGGTTGGATTTTATAATGAATTATGCTACACATTCTGAAAGTAAACAATATTTTCATATTTCTTTATGTTTTCTTATTATAATTTACATCAACCAAACAATGGTTGGAAAAAACAATTTCACTCTACTTTACTTCACTTCACTTTCTCACATTCTACTAACAAGTAAGCAGAGCCAATATTTTTACATGGTTCAACAAGTTTATATACCTCCACATATGAACAATCCGAGTTGTACGAAATGAAAAAACGCAAAGAGTTACAAGTTTTATCTACCTTCTCCTCCCCCAAAAACTTATAAGAGAATGCCAAAGATTTCCTAAGCCCTTTTCTGTAACCCTCTTACACCCTTATCAAGAAAACCTTTCAAAAGACCTCTCTCTTTCACAATGCTTATAACAACCTTTTATTTACCCGAATAAAAACCCTTTTATGTAATGAATGGAATGGTAGAACAAGATTCGTGTAGTCAACCCCAATCAACCCAAAGTAATTGGGATAAAACGTTTGGTGTTATTGTTATTGTTTAAACCCTAATTATTATATCAAAATTTAATCAAATAAAACGTAACTTTACTTGGATATGCAAATCATACAAGTAGCAAGATCCAACAACCATACAACAAAGTCAAAGTCTTGTGCCAACTAGTTGGAATTGGCTACATACTTACATTCTACAGCTAGATTAAATTATATGAATTTATATTTCAACTCAAATGATTGTTGCCTTCGTTTGCTCTACACGATTATGGTGCTTCACAGACGTAAAGGGGGGGAGGCCCATACACTTTTTGAAAATCCCCTCCACCCCCGGTAAAAAAAAAGTGTAAAGCCCCCCACATCCTTTGTGTCTGTGGGGCAGGGGATACGAATCCTTTTTATAATCGCTCGTAGAGACTCTGACACTTTTTCATCATAGAGCATTTGTTTCCTTACTTTATTTTATTTTTAGCTTGCCAAATCTGACTCTTCCATGTAAGATTCATCACAGACACCTGTCTTCTTAACACGTGAAGACTAGAAGGTCAGGTTTACACCTATAATAGAGGAATGGTCCAACCGTTGTCACTTATGTGCCAATGAAATAAGGACAACACATATACAGCCTTTATTTTTATAAAGGAACCTGCTAGCTTTTTAGGCCAGCTTAACTTTTGGATTGGGCGTAGAAGGCAGTTATACCTGCTGGCCCATTGGGACAGGCCTACCTAGACGCCCAATGGTTTTTGTGAGGAAGTATGAAGGTTGGGAGCTGTATTTTGCTTACAGGTGGGAGGTGAGTCCCCTTGCCAATAGCCAATGGAAACAAAACATCTGTACAGGATATGGTGTCCAGGATAGTGTCTTGGAAATCATGGGATGACACGTGGAACAATATGGGTGAGAATTTGAAATTTCATCTAATTTTCACCAATTTTATTCCACATGTCGTCCCTAGTGTCTAAAACACCATCCTGGACAAAAACATGAGGGAGGATTGTGTCCACCTCTCTTAAAAATGCTAACCTCCGTTTCATGTCAGGGGGCAAACACATCAGTGCTAACATGTGATTTACACTTTTTTTTTTTTTTTGGAAGGTGGGTGTGGAGGGTGCATATCAGTTTTCAGCGCTGATGTGTCTGCACCTGACACAAAGCGGAGGTTAGCAACTTTTAAGAGAAGCAGACACAATCCTCGTCGCAAAAACATTTGCTTCGAAAGCCGATATACCATAATCTTCCTCAAGTGGGAATTGGCTGATTCACCGTTTATTAATTAATTTTGGGAAAAGGATGTGCTATACTCAAAACAGTATGTCCCTAAACTGTGAAAACAGTTTTCAAATAAAAATAAAAATAAAAGGCACCATATTCCATAAAGTTGGGTTTATAGGGTTAAAAGTTTAAACCATAAAAAAAAAAATGTTAGAAGGAACATTTGGTCCCTATTTAAAAAAGGTACCGAATTAAAAAAAAAAACATCGTGTCAGCTTGTGGTGTGGGGATATGAAAGAACATACTGTTTTGAGTGTAACGAATCCTTTTCCTAAACTTTTCAATCAGATTGCAGAAATTATTATTATTGTTGTTATTAAATTTAATGCCTGCAATTATAATGCACTAGTTATAATAAGGCTACTACGGCACCACCACACTGAAAACCTTTTTATATCTAAATTAACCTTTAGCTACAAATTTTTTTTTTTAAATCAAATTAACCGCGTTGCTTATTTGTATATCTTTCCATATTCTTTTATAAATCTTTCCCTTTTTTAATTTTTGGAGATAATAGAGTCCCAATTTGACTCAAAGTCAGTTTCTAATTGCGCGTACTTTCATTGAGCAACAAATCTTTAACCTAAAATCTATAATAACCTCATTGTAATCATAGACAACACAAACACTCTCCACGCTCTCTATTTTCTCTCTTAATCTTCTTTTCTCTTTAATATTCTATTTCTTACGCTTGGAGAAGGAGAGACCAAGAAGTCGAAACCTTCAAGTATGTATTTATTTATTTTTCTTTTTGGCTTTGTTACTTGTATTTTTTCCCTAATTATGTTAATTTTTTTGTAAAAAAAAAGTTTTATTGTTCAATTGTTGTTTTATTTTCAAAGCAAGCTAATTTGTTTTCTTCATGATTGATATCTACATCATTGTTCACTTATAAATTTTTCTGACTTGGGTTTATTTTTAATGGTAGGATCACACATATGTGTAGGCTCAGTCATGATATTTTTTAATGTCTGCAGAATATATGGTTACTTGGGAGTAGTTGTAAACACCCATATACACTCGCCTTTTTCTTTTTCTTTTTCTTTTTTCTTTTTTTTTTTGAACTTTTAAATATAACCCTTTGGAGTTCTATTGGTAGAAGGAAACCCTAACAATGGAGAAGCTTTTTTTTTTTTTTTTTAATTTTTAACTGAACCATATACGGCATATGGTTTATGACAGAATTTCTTTGTGTTTTAAGTGCAAATTGGGATCTTTTCTAAACCAGGGTCAATCATGGATTGATTAGATACATAGTTCTCCAGCCAAGGTTTTCGACATTTGTTGAAATCAACTGGATTGAATCTTTAATCTTAGTGAGGGATTGATAGACTATGCACGATACATGGCTTAGGGTCTTGGTCGTCATATCAATTCCACCTTCAGCCGTCTTTCAAGTATAACTTAGGGTTTTAGTTTTGTTTTATCTTGTTATTTTGGTTTAGAAAGTTTATTAGGATTCTTTTAAGAGGGATTTTTTTTTTTTTTTTTTTCACATATTTGCATTGAGTGATATAAAGTTTATTTAGTTTTGGAAAAAGTCTTCTCTCTTTCTTGAATTATTCTTCAAGAAACTAGTCCTAAAAGTTTTGGGTTATATCTACCTCTAGCATTTGTTATTAGTTTGGTAGACCATCTTTTCTATGCTTTATATAGACTTTGCACCGAAATGTTCTTCATTTTTTTCTCATTAGTTGACCTGCAAAATTTAAGTAACCCTCAAATTTCAAGGGTTTCAAACGACTCCATATGGATCTAAAACTGTACATGGTTCTAATAGAGGCCAATAATTGTATGCTAGCTATTATGTTGTGCTAATTTGCAATCTCACAATTTTGCAACTCTCATTTGGTTGTATCAGTGAAACTAACCAACTTCCACTCTAAAATCGATCAAACATTGTTTTTGAATTCAAATAACTCCACCTACAAGATAAATCATTATGTTCCCCAGTCTTCTTCTTCTTCCTCCCTAATATGATCTAATGCTCTAATACCGTGTATTGTAACATTGAGCTAAAACTATCCTAATGCAAAAAATGGAAACAGTATTTTTATATGGTTCAACAGGTTTGTATGTTCTCTTAGGACGATTCCTAGTGCTAGGAGCTCTCCATAATGTTCAAGGGTCTATGTCCTTCCTGTGTCTATTACAAAATTCTAGAGCCTTCTGGCTCTTTTCTCTCTCTCTTTGCTATGTACAATCCCGCGGAAAATACCTTTTGTGAGGAGCTCTTAAGCCTTCCATGGCCAGTTATTAATAACGAAGATTTCTCATTTAGTCTGATGAAGAAGATATCTGCACCGAGTAACGAACCCAAAAGAGTTTTCTAATGAAGTTAACCAAGTTGAGATGAGACCTAGTGAACCAACTTATGCCAAGTGTTTGGCTTTGATCACATTTACGAATGATTGCTTGCAACCAGGACTCATCAAGCATAACAGGCCTTTGTTCGCGAAGAACAGCACCTTATGATGTTCATGACCAATTGGATCACGACGTATCAGTTGGTACCAGAGGAGATTGCTATGATTGCATTAAATTAAAAACACAAAGAATTACTAGTTTTATCCATCCTTTCTTTTCAAAAATTTACAAGAGAATGCCAAAAAAATTCTGAACCTTTTTATGTAACCCATTTACGCCCTTCTCAAGAAACCGCGTCAAAAGTCCTATCTCTTCCACATTGCTAAACAATCATTTTCTTTACCCGAACAAAAAAAATCTAATTATTAGATATTTAAACCCTAATCATTATTAGATCAAAATTGAACCAATGACTGAAAAATAAGGCATGACTTTACTTGGATATGCAAATGATACAACATGCAAGATCCAACAACCAAACAACAAAGTCATGTCCCAACTATTTGGAGCCGGCTACATTCTTACAGTCATTCTACAAATAGATTAAATCGAAAGAATCTATGCCTACTTACTATTTCAATTCAAATCATTTTGCCTTCCTACAATTGCTCCACAGAACATGTGTTTCCTTATTTTTATGATTTTTAGCTCGCCAAATCTGACTCTTTCATGTGAGATTCATCACAGACACCTGTCTTCTTAACACGTAAAGACTTGAAGGTCACGTTTAGACCCATAACAGAGGAATGGTCCAGCCGTTGCCACTTATGTGGCTATGAAGCATGGACAACCCATGTACAACTTTTTTATAAATAATACTACACGTGCTCTTCCCCTTTTTCCTGGTATTATACGTGACCTTTAACCCTCATGGACCATGTGAAGGAAAGTTCATCGGAAATGACAAAATCACACCCTTCAATAACTTGTCCAACTTGAGCAGATTCAGAGAGAGATATTTTTCCCATGGAAGCTCTCTCCACCATTGAAATCTCATTCAAATCACATTCAAACAAAATTGTTTCTTTTCCTTGATATCTCTCACGTAGACCCTTTTGTGATCAATAAAAGGGTGCCTCTCTATCTCTTCTCCTCGTCTTTGTATGGTTTCTATTCTCTCTCTCTCTCTCAACAATCTGCAGAATACCCAGTTGCAGAAAGGTGAGTTTTTTCTTATGGGTTTATTATGGTTTCTAAAGCAACTAAATCATGTGCATTTGAAAGGCTGAAATGCCCCTGTGAAGTGAAATCTTACGAACAGTAACCAAGTCAATAGGATTCTTACATGGATATTTTAGTTTAATCATTATTTTATTACCCAGCTTTGATTTTAAATATTGGGTTATGATCTGTTGATAATGATGAAGAAGATGCTGCATTAAACTAAGATGAGAAACGAAGGAATCACACATAAATTTATGTGGTTAGTAAGCAAAAGAAAATGCTTCCTTTTCACATTCCCATTTTTAATTCCGTTCTCTGCAACTATACAGGTAGGCGAAAGAGACATTAAAGCTTTGAAAAATGCTGCTTCGGAGCTCTTCAACCCCAGTTCTTGGGTCCCTCCTCTCATCATTCTCAGAGTCTCCAAACAGGGATTTTGAGAACAGCAACAGCAAACACCCACCAAGCTCTGATCACAACCTCAAGAAAATTTCGTTTTCTCATGGTGGGATCCCCCATTTTAGCTCATTTGCCTGCAATTCATCTCCCATCTCTCACGGAGAATCGAACGCTGGTGGCGCAAGAGGCTTCAGAAGGGCTCAATCTGACGGGAATTTAGAAGGGCTTGCGGCTGCCTCCTGCGATATGGACGAATTCCAAATTTCTAACCCACCAACCAGATCTTCACGAAAACCCAGTATTTCAGTGTTGCAGACAATCCCAAGTTTCTCAATTTACAATTCCAGAGAGTATGAAGATGAAGATGAAAATGACCCAGAAGAAGAATTGGGTGAAAAAGATGGGTCTTTGGCGAGATCTGTTACGATTGGGGATAACATAATCGCTATAGGAAGTGGTGAATTCAGTTTTGAGAAGTTCAAGAGCATGGGTTCGATTCTGGAGGAGGAGATTAATTCAGGAGTTGAAGAAGAAAGAGAGCCGGCGAGTCCACCTCTCTATCTTGCAGGAGGAATTGGAATTGATGGGCTTGGTTTTGGCAATGACCTGGACGGATCCAAAGCTGAGGAACATTATAAGAGGATGGTTGAAGAAAATCCTTGCAACCTTTTGTTTTTAAGGAACTATGCTCAGTTTCTGTATCAGGTGAGATCCATTAATCCATCCTTTTTCTTTGTTTTTTATGCCTCTCTCTTCCTTGGATCAAAGAAAGTTTGCACTGATGAAGTTTCATTAGAATATGAAACAAAGATATTTGGCATTCCAATTTGGTGGTTGTGATTGTGAATGTTGTTATTGCAAATTCCTTTAATTTTTCGTGTAGAACTTGTAGTGCATCGTGATTGGGTAAGTTGGATGCCTAGGAAGAACATGGTTAATCAAAAAGGGCATGTTTGGTATTCAATCCGATCTTTGGCCCAGCAGAGCTTCTGGCTATTTCCAATCAGAATGTCTTTCAACCCCAGTTGAAACAGACAGAGGGATGTAGATTATCACTAAGGCCAGTGGTTCTGTTCTAAATCCCAGGCATACTGGTTAGAATTTTAGTGTTGAGAAAGTCACTTGGTTGTATTTGATTTTGAAATTGATGGTTCTAACATCCATATGTTGTCTGAGGTACTTACCCTGTTTCTGTGACAGTCTAAGGGAGACCTTCGAAGGGCTGAGGAATACTACTCACGTGCAATACTGCTAGATCCGGGTGATGGGGAGATCTTGTCACGGTATGCTAAATTGGTGTGGGAGCTCTATCATGACCATGAAAGAGCCACAAGCTACTTCGAACGGGCAGTTCAATTTGCACCTGAAGATAGGTATGGTTTGCATTCAGACTCATCTCTTCATGAATAAGCATTTCTCATTATATACCCACTCCCCCACCCCCTTTTTTTCTTCTTTGAAGTTCAGATTTGCTATTAGTGTACGAATCATGACCTTTGGTTTCTTGTTGGCAGCCATGTTCTTGCAGCATATACTAGTTTCCTCTGGACGACAGAGGAAGAAGGGGAAGAAGATAGCCAGCCATTGGACCTTGCCGGTGTGCCAGTTAACTAAGTGAAGCTATGGCTTCTGCAAGTGCTTAACTGTGACATACTGCGCTGGAGAAGTACTAAACTCTGTCAATAAATTGGTGTTGGAGAATGTAAAACCCTTGTTCTTAGACGCTATTAGTGTTATATTAGCTAGAGTAAAATGAGATTTTTTTTCCAGTGTTTTTACGTTGAATATCTTTTTCATGTAATATGGACATGGCTAATACGCCATGGGATATACAAAGAGCAGACATTTCCAAATAAAAGATCAATAATATTCCAAATTGCAATTCAATGGGAAACAGTTTGGCAATAAATTGTACAAGTGAAATGAGAAATAGGTCCCCCTTCAACCCTTTTGCCCTTGTGGTTGCAGCATCCCCACACCTCGTGAAAAATCAGAGTTTCAATCATGTGGAATGGCAGCTCGTCACAGTTGACTGAGTGCCTCTCCCACCTGGTTTAAGGATCCAACTGAGCTGGTCTCCTTGCCAGCGGCCCCAAGTGGGCATTCCCAAAAAACAAAGGGTCAAAAATTGGTTTCACAGTTAAGCTCATTCGATTGAGCCAATTTTAGGCCTAGCAACTTAGTAGATGAACCCCACAAACTAGAAACTTTGGATTGCTAAGAGAAATATACTCCCTCCCTTTACATGGTAAATGTTCCTACTATTAAGATATATATTAGGAAGGTTGCCTTGAGAGAATGATGCTCTAGGGACTGCACATGATGCATGACATGAATTGGCACGTATTGCATAATCCACATGTGTAAAGGTGCAAAAATGCACGGTGCTAGAAAGTAGAAATCCATTGTATGCGAGTACGTGACAAAAAAAAGCAACTGTGATATTTAAAATACAATGGCCTCTTCTTCCACACGCCAAGATAAGTAACCCACACAAGTTCTAAAACCCAGGCTGTATAGCTCAATTTCTATGAAGTGATGCAAAAATGTAACCTGATTTACAGCTTGCCAAAATTGGAGATGGATTCTTGCCATCTCAATAATAATTCCCATAGTAGGCCTGTTGTACTGGAGCCTGTTGCTGAGCAGGAGGGAAGGCTGCTGCCGTGGCCGGCTGGGTATTGCTTTGTTGCGGAAAAGCCTGCTAAATACAATCAGAATGTTAGTCAAGGATATTATCATTTGTGTATAGAGAAAGTAAGTTCATGGTTAATAGCTTCCTCTTTCAGCTTATGTTTTTCCTGTTCTTTCAGGAAAGGCTGGGATTCTACCTACAACATTTTCAACCAAAACAGATTCAATTGAGAAACAAGTTAAACCACTCTAGGCGTACCTCTTGGTAACCAATGTCACAAAGGTTATTCCTAGGTTTCCCTGAGAAATGTGAGACCTTGATGGGTGGATACCCAGATATGGTGTTCAAAAAGCTTGGCACACCCATATCAACAAAATATAATTCTGACATTAGTACCTGATAATACATTGGTTCTTTGACACAATTTCTCATGTGCTGCTGTATTAATGACTATTTTTTCTTAACTGCTGTTTCACTATAAAACACTACAAATATTACAAGTTTGATTAAATTTAACTCGATATGAAAACCAAGAAATGATGCCTAATATTAAACGGTTTCCACATATTTAGGTTACATCTAACAATATCCATGTTTTGGTTTTAGGAAATGAGTAGTCATATCCCCATTTCCCAAATCAGGTTTTGAACCCGTATCCGCATCTGGCCATCTAAGGCGGTAAGCTACATTTCATTTGATGGTAAAAGCTTCTGATAATTATGAATAAACCCACCTAAATGTACAAATCATGGTTCTGAAAGCCGACCAGCTATCGAACCAGCAAGAGGCCAGTTTGCAATTCGACTATGGTTTGCATCACAACCACATCCATAATTAAAATATTTTCCAGGTCAATAAGCTGGTTCACCGTTCCTTCCCCCCGCGTTTTGAGCCATTTTATCAGTTCTTAAAAATCAGTTTGGTTTGAACCAGACTGGCAAGTGGCCGTTCCTTTGACTGACTGTGTGACCCACTTTTCAAAACTATGATACAAATAGACAAGGAGCAACAACCTCATATTAATGTGGTAAATGTGTAAAGGAGATACAGAGTAGAAAAGACAATGGATAATTAAGACCAATCAAAAAGAATAGAAAGAGTTTTAAACATCCTAGACTCCCTTCGGGAAAGACACATCAAGGATCAATATGTTTTAAACATGAATTGTTTAACATTCAAAAAGGGAATTCAAAGAGTAGATGAGTGACCGGCTTATGTATGATCAATATTTTTTAAACCAAAACCAATGCTCTTAATTGAAATTGACATTTAGGTTTTTTTTTTAACACCCACTATTTCTAAAAATAATAGTTAACCAAAATGAATAAACAAACATGGAAGCAGTAATACCTGGGCAGGATATGCTGGCGAATAAGTACCATAGGCAGCACTTTGTGGAGCTGAAGTGGGCATCTGTGGATGAGTATAGCTGCTTCCATAACCATTATACCCACCATATCCAGCCTGGAAAAAAAAATTAATAATAATAACAAATACTCACAGAATGATAATAAGCAGCAGCTGAAACAAGTAACCATTTTCCAGTCAAGTAATTTAAGCAGCTTTCACCAACAAATTATTTTTCTGTTATTGATAAAGAGATTTCATATATATATATATATTAAGAACACCCAAGAAGCAGAAAATAACCCCCCCACCCCTCCAACAACAACAACAAATCTATAAAAAAATGTTACAGAGGACATGACCCAATATACAAAGACACCCCAGATGGTCCTAGCTTAACGAGTTAATCTGCTAGAGAGTTAGCCAACCTACAACTTCTCATAATGAAAAGAGAATATCCCCAGAAGGACCTCTACTACAAGATCACCCTCAACCAATAAAAAAACTCATAGCAGAAGCAAATCTACGCCCATGCAAGAGCACTGGAATCTCAGTGCTGATGGAACCACATACTCCTATAGGCCCAAAGAATGCCTGGGTACCCACACCCAAACAGCCCCTAAAGACTCCACGATAGCCAAAGGTCGCAGGTTTCACAGAAAACAATCATCGAAGTCAAGTTTGACAGAGTTCTCCATAGGTGGGGTTTAAGACATACATAGGAGGCAACAACAGAGAAGACCTGACAGTGGTAAACAACCATGCATTATAGGGTTCATATAATCCCCAAAGTATATCAGCTGTGATGGCCCGATGTGGCACTATTATTCTGATTGTGTCAATGATGTCTTTGATGGAATGCCTGTGATCTTGAAAGGTTCTGTTCGTTTCTGTCCAATGCCCCACAAACCTGCCACCAACAAGAGCACCCACCAGTTTGCCCCTTCTCCCATAAAGCACAAGAGATTGATGATATTCCTCAGGATATTCTCCTCTCCAAGAAGTCTCAGAAAGTGGTACCAAATTTCACTAGCAAATTTACAATAAATGAAGAGGTGTTGACCCATTCTTTATCTTCCTGACACATCAAACACACAGGAACTCACTTTTCCATATCCTTTAATTCATGTCAAAAGTGTTAACTTCTTGTGTGCAGCCTCCCAACTAAAAGCCTTGTACATCAAATGGCCAAAAGATTCCACATGATCTTGTATGGAAAGGGACCATCATTTGGAGTCTAATAGTTCAGGACCACGAGAAAGATTTAACGTTAAGTCATCAGTGGATTTGAGAATCCACACCTTACAATCCTGATCCTCTTGAAGAATGAAGACCTCTTTGATGTCTCAAATCAAAGAGATACAACAAAGTTATCCTTCAACCTGACCATCATCAAAACCAAGTATGGGTTCACCCAATAGTGGCTGGAATTGGAAAAATGTAACTACAGCAAAACATACATGAATTAATAGTACGAGAAGTCATATTGACAAGGATAAACCATTGAAATCTAAATTGTTCTCTTCACATTTCTCTTGATGTGGGAAAATGGCTTAAAGAATATGCGGAAGCTTATACCAATTTAAGGAATCAAAAACTTGTCTTAAACACTCCAAACAATAGCAACTTTTAGGGAAAAACTTAGAACGGAAAGAAAGAATTGAAATAGAAAAAATTAGGAAGAATGGCAAAGAAAGACAAGAATAAATTAGGGGAAAAAGTCCAGAAGGGCAATTCTGGAATTTATGGGGAAGACCAATGAAATTGCCAAAATACCCCTACTAACACATCAGAAAATTCTGAAAATTTTATAGTAGGTTCTGACGTCCATGAAGGTTCTATGGTCTAAATCTCATAAATTATGGATCAAAATTGAATGAAACATTCAATTTCAAAGTTTGTTGGGTTCCAAGAATCAAATCAAGAAAGGTTCTTGTTATATAAATTCTTGATGTTCTTTAATGGTTTTTGAAGGGAAGGAAGGGATAGGTCAGATTTTAGGTTTAAGATCAAGAAAACCCAACAAGAATGAATATTGCAAGGTTCTTGATGAATCTTGTTGATTCTTTAATTAAAAGAAATAAAATCAATACCAAAAATTAAAGAAAACAACAAGATAACTATCAAAAAATAAAAAAGAACGGAAAAAAAATATTAGATGTGATGAAAAATATATAAATAGAGAGAGAGAGAGAGAGAATCACTTAAGTGTGATAGAGAAGAAAGGAGAGAGAATGGAAAGCCATGCTACCATGGATCAAAATATCAGAATTGGGATCAGACAGGGCCAATCCCAATCCGATCCATATATGGATCGGCCGATCCTTGAAAGGATTGGCTGATGTAAAGTTAAATAGTAAAAAAACAAAATCTAGCTCGGATTGGCCGATCCCGATCTGAATCACCCGATCCAAAGCCGATCCATCCAATCCGATGTCAATCCATCTGATCTCAATCCGATCTGTGATCCGACCCGATCCACTACTTAGGCCGATTCGACCCATGATTCGGGATCAGGGTCGGCCGATTTTTCGAACCATGCATGCTACAAGCCAAGGGGAAATAAGGTACTAACTCTTGGGAATCAGAATTCACAAATTTTTATTCAATATTCAAATCTAATAATGACCTAACATTCTTTTTCTATTTATAAACTTGACTCACAAGACTCCTGATGTGAACATTGGCAGCCAAGTGGGACCCACAAATGTGAGCAGCAAATGTGCTTGTGTGGAGCATCCTTGGAGTTGTTTTCTTTTCTCTTATTTAATTTTTTTAAGCAACATAATCTTGTTTAGGAGTCTTTATTTAAAAGTTTTAAAAGTCTAGGTCTTATTTGCAATTAGAGTAGTCTAGGAAGTCTATTTATGAGTTTCTTTACTTTAGGGGATTAGTTGTTATTTTTCCTCTTTAAGAGCTGATTGTGTAATTTTCTTTAGTGGAGGGTATTATAAACCCATCCACACATTATAATGAAAATGGTGAATTACTATGGAGTTTAATTTTCTGGTTTCTTGCATGTTCATGGCGTCTTTCCTTCTTTTGTGTGTTGTTGAAATCTAAACCAGGAGTGGTTTCCCTTTGGGGTTTATGCAAGCTAGGTGAGACCTAGGTAATCTTCTCTTCACCATCTTCTTCTTTTAATTCATCTCCATCTCCTTAACACCATGTTTAAGCCCTCGTGTGCTGCATCAACTCCTTAACTCATTAAGATTCTTATTCTAAACCAACTTCCTAGGCAAAAGACTTCTTAAAAGACAATATTCTTAATTTTAAAAGACTCCTCATTAAAACTCCCTAATTGCATCTAAATCCCCAGCATTTAATGCCTTATAACATAAAATCTAAATTAGTCACACTTCTTTTCTTTGGAAAACAGCCTTTAAAAAAATAAATCCAAATAAACTAATCCTAAGATTTCTAAGAACATCCCTAAAAATCCCTAAAAACCTTGAACTGAAGTAGTCTTCCAGGGATTTCCCAATCCTTGAATCTGGCTAGCTGGTGGGGTGATGTACATCAATCTCTTCACATAGGCTGGATCATCTCTACTTCAAACATTCAGTTTTTGATGGCTCCAAGGTTATCTTGAAAGAAGCAACTGATGTCTGGGATAAAACATATATGCTATACATACCCATGGAGAAGGGAATTGAACTACCATTATTTTCAGCATATTACAGAATTACAGACATTGGTTCTGTGGAGCATGACTTGGCATCCACTTCATTTCCAAATACTTATTGGATAAAGAAAGCTATTGTATTAATAAAAATAAAAATAAAACAAAAAGATTCTCATTACCCTGGTTATACATGTTGCTACCAATTCTCTCTAAATTTGTGATGCTGACAGATCATGCAATTTAGTATTGACCTAATTTTTACAGATCCCTGGTTGTATGTTGCTACAACTCTCTCCTCTAAATTTGTGGTGCTCACAGATCATGCAATTTAGTTTTGACATATTTTACAGTTCTGTAGGGAGCTTAGAGCAAATCATATGGGGAACATGGACTTGGTCTGGCTGGTTTTGCCTTTCCAGATCAGTTAGCCTGTATCTATAATAGAAAATAGTACTCAGTATGCAAACATGCATGCTGTACCATAACAAACCAATTGAGACTCTAAACCATGCTTTAAACCATGCTTCAGATACCATATAATAAAAGGATGCTCTACCTGTTGAGCGTAGCTAGAATTCCACTGTTGTCCTGTCTGTGGAGCCTGTGGCCAAGCTTGAGCTTCTAACCCATAACCAGCAGCCCACTGATTCTCTGCACTTGGGTACACACCCATCACCGATTGGGATGTTGAGGAAACATCTGCATAAGACTTGACCAACTTTGTTTTGTCTGAAGCTAGAGAATCCTCAGCATACCGTTTTTTCAGATCTATTGTGTTCCTGTGGCATAAGAAGAGCTTGGCATGTCGATCTTCAGCCTTCTTCATGGACTGCACATCTCCAAAAACATCCAAAAACTGCACAGAAAAGGTAAGAAATTATACAGTAATTAGAAGCATTAAAGAAAAAGGATACATAATTCAACTTAAAAAATATTATAGTATGAACCTTCATGTTTAGAAGGAATTTTCAACAAAATAAATTTCTCATATGTTGTTTACAGGAGCAAGTTCTGTGAAACATAAAATACATCAAAATACAAACATCATCTATTGCAATGTAATCTGCCTGTTTGTAACTTGATCTATGAACGATTCTTTGGTAATGTATCTCCATATAAATTCTATTACCAGTTGCACAATTGCCTGAAAATAATTTGAGAAATCCAACAGATCATATTTATGTTGAAAACTTAGGCATGTATTTCAGGCATTATCATATTACCATCAATCCATAATCGTGCGGATTCAAACATTTATGGATGCACTACAAACAAGTACATAAGAAGTCAATATGGCAGACAAACCCTGAATCTATATGATTGGGCAAACACATGAATATTTTTAAATTTAAAAATAGAACGTGAATCGTGACTCACATCAAGCAATTCAAACACAAGTGCATATGACTCGATTGAAATTATATCATTATATTGGATTTGCTTACAAGAAAAATGGAGCTAATAGAGCTGAGATGTACTGTGAGCCTCAAACACCAATGTAATTTTCAGTTCTAATCTCTGATCCACCCATCTTTCTTCAGCTAGCAGATTAACCTTGTACTCTCTTTTACGTCTATTTAATAGATTAACATTAGCCACTACCAATGATGTAGCTGAGATGCAGATGCCGAGATGGATAAGTGGCAAGACAAGGAAGAATA
>JAOXJP010293604.1:0-18668 GCA_025762735.1 Platanus orientalis | reverse complement strand
TCAGTTGTGTATAAGAGACAGAACCCCAAAAAATTAAACTAACCATGGCACCGTCAGCCTTATTACAAAATTATCACCAACTAACGCTTTTAAAATAAGAAAATAACAGAAAAAATAAACTACTCTACTAAATTTGACAAAAAGGACTATCCATGGTCCTTTAGCTTCTTCTTCTTGAAATGGTATGCTCCTGCATCACATGCCCCCAACTATTAATGTGGGGGGATTCCAAGTGAAATTTGAAATTTAATCTAGCCTTCTATTTATGCACTTTTGAAGAAACAAAAACTATATACAAGAAGGGAAATGAAAAACTTCTTCCTTTTTCTTTGGTGGATTGGACGATCCCATATAGGAATCATCCGATCCAGGACAATCCGTACTTGGATTGGACAATCCATCTGGGATCGCGATCTATATGCCAAGATCGAACCATTCAGGTCTGATCCCGATCCGGATCATCCGAGTTTTGAAACCATGAGTTAGACTATAAAAGATCTTGTAAAAAAACATCATATTTGTATCTTTCTTATTGAAATTGAATAAACTCAATGCTAAATCACAATTTTTTTGGCTATAAAATCAATGTTAAATCCATATAAAATTGTTTTATTCAATGCCAATATCATAGGCTTTACATTCAAAAAAGTAAAATTAAAAAACAAAAACAAAAGCTTCCAAGTCGCTTCCCCAGACGCTTCTATCGCTTCTTTGCACTTCTCCACTCGCTTCCCACCTTTCTAGAAATCGTTTTCTACGCGTTTTCCCAGATTTGGGGAAACCGAATCAAATTGGCTTCCCAAACGAGCTTCCCAAAAAGCGAGCTTAGCACCTTGGGTTAAGCTTCCCTACAACTATCTCTCTTTCTCTCTAATGCGGAACAATAAAGGAGAAAGGTTGCACTTTGAAGAAAATAAACTTAAAAATAAAAATATCTCATTTTCAAACCAAAGGTAATTCTTTAATTTTGGCAAAAGTGGGTCAAATTGCCAAAATACTCTTGACAAGTGTTAGAAAATTCTGAAAATTTAAAGACAAGTAGTGCACTACATAATCCTCATTTGTTTAAAATTTCAGCCAATCTGGAGTTAATTTGATTAGTCAAATCTTAAAACAACTCAACCTAGGTTTACTTTTCTCCAAAACTCCCTAAACCAGATTTCAAAAAAAAAAACTATAATTAAAAACAAGAATCAGAGGGTTTGATGCGGCTTTTAAGGGGTTTGATAGAGCTTGATTAGGGGAATAAAACCCCTAAACGAATTTAAAAGAAAAGGCTCAAATAGGGGTTCAATTTTTTGATTTATTGTTACCTAGAAATTTTTGGTTCAAAGTTTTAAGAGTTACTAATGAATAAAACAAAATAAAGAATTATAATGAGTTTTCAAAATAGGCTCAAGGGAAGAAAGAATGATAACACCTAGTCAAATATAGTGCCAATTTGAGCTTCTTCATGCTTTGGGAAATAGTCAATTGTGAGTTCCTATGATTGTTATCAAATCCTCCAAAATAGTGTAGCTTTCTTCCAATTAAACATTTCCAATCACAGGGCCTAGGTAAAAGGAATTTTGCAGAAAATTAATGGGGATATAATGAAGAGATAGGAAGAAGTACGGAAGAAGAATGAGATGTAGAAGAAGGGAAGAATGGGGTTTCGTTGAGGATGGGAGATGAGAGATGAGAGAGAAAAGGAATTGAGAAAAGAGAGAGAGAGAGAGGAAAAAAGATTAGGGTAGGGAAGTTGGTCCACGACCACTCTTGGAGACACCAAGAAAAAAAAATTATTTCTTCTATCCATTAATCATGTAAGGAGTGGGGGTTACATCACATAGAATAGAAAAGACAATAAATATAAACACCTAAGATAAACTTGCTAAATTAGCTCACCTTCCTAAATTATAGTGCCACTTAACTACTAAATTCCTCAAAAAGAGTGCTAAACCAACCCATATAAACCCCCACTTCTTTAACAAAAAAAAAAACACACTCCTAAACTACCCTTGGCTAGTTAGTATTATTACATAAGAACAAACCCATAAAAAATATACCCCCCATGGCTAAAACTTCTTAGGCCATTTATTCTTGGGCTTGGGCTTCCACAATGGATACCCCAGTCCAACCAAGTAGGTGATGCTACATTAATCCCCCCCCCTCCTCTAGGAAAAATTCAATTCCATTGAGTTTGGGGGTGGTCCTAAAATGTCTTATCCGTCATAAGGTATTCGTTGCAAAAGAAAGGATCTGGCAATCTTCTTGAGCTTCAATGGAGTTGAGTCTTTGCTAAGAACCGTCTTCATCTCTTTATTGTGGTGCTTGAAAGTGTAGGTATTATTATAAACACAATGATGAGCTTTCTTATCAAACAACCACGGTTTTCCTACTAGTATGTGACACACTTTAAGTGGAAGAATGTCCCACTATACCTTGTCCACAAACCCTCCAATTGAATATGTGAACAAGCATCTCTCTTATACCTTCAAGCTTGTATTGCTGACCCAAGCAACTTTGTATGAATTTGGATCTGGCTCAAATTGCAACCCTACATTAATCAAAGCATCTTTAGGCACCACATTAGTGCAACTAACTCCATTAATGACCATAAAACAAACTTGAGTCTCAAATATGCTGCTCCTGTTGTATTTTTATTATTATGATTAATTCAAATTCAATAAAAATATTAAATATTATCAATTGTTTATAATGTAAAATATAAAGAAACTTATATTTTAATATTATATTTATGATAATTAATTTGTGTTAATAGATAATTTATTTGAGGATATTACTTCATGCTTTTTTGGGCATCTTTCCTATTTTGCTAATGATTCTTTGTCCTGTAGCTAGTAAAAACTAAACCAATAGAAGTTTAGTCTCACATTGTTTAGGAGCAAGAATTTTATTAAATATATATTAAAAAGTAGTTTGGTACCTTATATATTGTTTTTATGGGGTTATGCTACTCTACAAAACACCCACATGCGCACACGTGTGTTGCGCCGTGTTATGTTATGCGTGTATGCATGGCTAAGGGTCCTCAGGTTTGAATGGTCGATTTATATTAAGATCAAAGTTTAAAATCTTGTTCTTCAAAATACATAGTCAATGTTCAGATTGAAGTTAAAAATCTAGTTCATTGGCATGGGTGATCTATTTTCAGATCAAAGTTCAAAATCAAACCCTTTGGTATAGATAATTCATGCTCAAAACAAACTTCACAATCTAGCTATTCGGCATGGGAGATCCATATTCAGATAAAAGTTAAAAATCCAGCTCCTTCGCATGGCGATATATGTTCAGATTAAAGTTTAAAATCCAGTTGCTCAGCATGGGTGATCCCTGATAAGATCAAAGTTCAAATCTTGCTTATCAACATGGGAAATTCATATTCAGATCAAAGTTCAAAATCTAACTCCTTGGCCTGGGTAATCAATGTTCATATCAAAGTTCAAAATCCTGCTCTTAGGCATGGCTAATCGAGGTTCAGAGCAAATTTCAAAATCCAACTCCTTGGCATTGATGATCGATGTTCAAATTAAAATTCAAAATCCGGATCTATAGCATGGGAGATCCATGATAAATAAAATAAAAAAAAAGAGTTCAAATCCATCACCTTGACAAGGGTAATCAATATTTAGATAAAAGTTCAAAATCTAGCACCCTGGAATGAACGATAGATATTCTGATCAAAGTTGAAAATCCAGCTCCTCGGCATGGGTGATTCATGTTCAAATCAAAGTTAAAAATCCAACTGTTTGGCAAGGGTGATCCATGTTCAGATCAAAGTTCAAAATCCAACTTTGTGTCATGGGTGATCCATGTTCAGATGAAAGTTCAAAATTGTGCTTCTGGACATGGGTAAACGATGTTAATATCAAAGTTCAAAATCCCGCTCCTTGGCAAGAGTAATCAAGGTTTCAGATCAAAGTTTAAAATCCTACTCCTTGGCAAGGGTGATCAATGTTTAGATCAATGTTCAAAATTCGGATCTATGGCATGGGAGATCCATCTTCAAATCAAAGTCCTAGGCAAGGGTAATCAATGATCCAATCAAAGTTCAAAATCCAATTCCTTAGCAAGGGTAATCCATCTTCAAATCAAAGTTTAAAATTCAGCTCCTTAGCATCGGTAATCCATGTTCATATTAAAGTCCAAAATCAAGTTCTTTGACATGGGTTATCGATGTTCATATCAAATTCAAAACCCCGCTCCTTGGCATGGGTAATTGAGGTTATCAAAGTTCAAATTCCAACTACTTGGCATGGGAGATCAATGTTCAGATCGAAGTTAAAAATCCAGATCCATGGCATGGTTGATCTATGTTAAGAAAAAAGTGCTAAATCCAACTCCTTGGCAAGGGTAAACAATGTTCAAATCAAAGTTCAAAATCCAGCTTATTAGCATGAGTAATCAATGTTCTAATCAAAGTTCAAAATCTAGATCCTTAACAAGGATAATACATGTTCAGATCAAAATTCAAAATCCATCTCCTAGGCATAGATAAATCATGTTCAAACCAAAGTTCAAAATAAAACTTTGGCACGGGTGATCAATTCATATCAAAGTTCAAAATCCAACTCCATAACATGGTTGATCCAAGTTCAAGTCAAAGTTTAATATCAAATTCTTTGGCATTGGTAATCTATGTTTAGATCAAACTTCAAAATCTAGCTCCAAGCATGAATGATCCATGTTTAGATCAAATTTCAACATCCAACCCCTTGGCAAAGATAATCGATGTTAAGACTAAAGTTTAAACTTCAGCTCCTTGGCATGTTTGATCCATGTACAAATCAAATTTCAAAATCCAACTCCTTAGCATGGGTAATCGATGTTCAAATCAAAGTTCAAACTCCAACTCCTTGACATGGGTGATTCATGTTTAGATCAAATCCAACTTCTTAACATGTGTAATCGATGTTCCGATAAACGTTCAAATCTAGCTACTTAACATGAGTAATCCATGTTCAGATAAAAGTTTAAAATCTAACGCCATACCATGGGTAATCCATGTTGAGGTCAAAGTTCCAAATCCCACTCCTTGGAATGGTTAATCCATGTTCAGATCAAAATTCAAAATCCAACTCCTTGGCATGGACGATATCTATAAAGATCAAATTTTAAGATCCAACTCTTCAGCATAGGTGATCCATGTTCAAATAGAAATTCAAAATCTATATCATTGGCATATGAAATCCCATCTCAGATCAAAGTTCAAAATCAAACTCTCTGACATGGGTCATGCATGCTCAAATCAATGTAACAATCTAGCTATTTGGAAAGGATGATCCATGTTCAAATCAAGTTCAAAATCCAGCACCTTAGCATTGGCAATACATGTTCAGATCAAACTTGAAAATCCATCTCCTTAGCATGGATGATCCAATTTTAGATCAAAGCTTAAAATACAGCTCCTTGGCATGGGTGATGCATGTGGTGCATGTTCCGATCAAAGTTCAAAATCCAGTTCCAAGGCATGGGTGATCCCTATTCACTCAAAGTTTAAAATTCAATTCCTTGGCATGGGTAATACATGTTCAGATCGAAGCTCAAAATCCAGCTCCTTGGAACGGATAATCAATGTTCATATCAAAGTTCAAAATCCAACTCCTTGGCACTGGTAAATCAAGTTCAAACCAAAGCTGAAAATCAAACTCTTTCACATGGGTAATCAATGTTCAAATCAAAGTTCAAAATCCAACTTCATGGCCTAGGTGATCCATGTTCATATCAAAGTTCAAAATCATGTTCCTTAGCATAAGAGATTTATATTCAGATCAAAGCTTAAAATCCAGCTCCCCGACGTAGGTGATCCATATTCAAGTAGACGTTTAAAACCCATCTCCTTAGCATGGGTGATCCAACTTCAAATCAAAGTTTAAAATCAAAATCTTTGGCATAGGTGATGCATGCTCAAATCAAAGTTAAAATCTTGTTATTTGGCATGGGTGATCCATATTCAAGTCAAAGTTCAATATTAAACTCCACGTCATTGGTAATCCATCTTCAGATCAAACTTCAAAATCTAACTCCCTGGCAAAGATGATCAACATTCAAATCAACGTTCAAAATGCAACGCCTTGCCATGGGTAATCGATGTTCTTATCAAAGTTCAAATTCCAACTCCTTCACATGTGTAATCCATGTTCAGATCAAAGTTTAAAATCTAACTCCTTGACATGGGTAACCAATGTTCAAATCAAAGTTCAAAATCATATTCCTTAGAATAGGTAATCCATGTTCAGATCAAAATTCAAAATAAGGCTCAAATGGTCAATTAATATTAAGACCAAAGTTTAAAATCTAACTCTTCGAAATGCATAGTCAATGTTCAGATTGAAGTTAAAAATCCAGCTCCTTAGCATGGGTGATCTATGTTCAAGTCAAAGTTTAAAATCAAACTCTTTGGTATGGGTAATCCATACTCAAATCAAACTTCAAAATCCAGCTATTCCGCAAAGGAGATCAACATTCAGATAAAAGTTAAAAATCCAGCTCCTTGGCATGGCGATACATGTTCAAATAAAAGTTAAAATCCAACTGCTAAGCATGGATGATCCCTGTTAAGATCAAAGTTCAAAATCTTGTTCCTCAGCATGGGAAATTCATGTTCAAATCAAAGTACAAAATCCCGCTCCTAAGCATTACTAATTAAGGTTCAGATCAAATTTCAAAATCTAGCTCCTAGGCATGGGTGATCGATGGTCGAATTAAAATTAAAAATCCGAATCTATATCATGGGAGATCCACGATCAGAAAAAAGTTTAAAATCCAACACCTTGACAAGGGTAATCAATATTCAAATAAATGTTCAAAATCAAGCTCCTTGGAATGGGAGATAGATGTTCTGATCAAAATTGAAAATCCAGCTCCTCAGCATGGGTGATCCATGTTCAAATCAAAGTTAAAAATCTAGTTGTTTGGCAAGGGTGATCCATGTTCAGATCAAAGTTCAAAATCCAGTTTCGTGTCGTGGGTGATCCATGTTCAGATGAAAGTGCAAAATTGAGCTCCTTGGCATAGGTAAACGATGTTCATATCAAAGTTCAAAATCCTATTCATTAGCAAGAGTAATCAAGGTTTCAGATCAAAGCTTAAAATCCAACTCCTTGGCAAGGGCGATCGATGTTTAGATCAATGTTCGAAATCCGGATCCATGGCATAGGAGATCCATGTTCAGAAAAAAGTTCTAAATCAAAGTCCTGGGCAAGGGTAATTAATGATCCAATCAAAGTTCAAAATCAAGCTCAATGGTATGGGTTATCAAAGTTCAAAATCCAACTCCTTAGCAAGGGTAATCCATCTTTAAATCAAAGTTCAAAATCCAACTCCAAGGCATCGGTAAATCATGTTCAAACCAAAGTTCAGAAATCACTCTTTGGCATGGGTGATCAATGTTTAGATCAAAGTTCAAAATCCAACTCCATGATATGTATGATCCATGTTTAGATCAAAGATCAATATCCAACTCTTTGACGTGGGTAATCCATCTTCAAATCAAACATCAAAATCCAGCTCCTTGTCATAGATGATCCATGTTTAGATTAAAGATCAAAATCAAACACCTTTGCATGGGTAATATATGTAGAGATCAAAGTTCAAACTCTAGCTAATTAGAATGGTTGACCGATGTTTATATCAAAGTTCAAAATCCAGCTCCTTAGCATGGGTAATCGATCTTTAGATCAAAGTTCAAACTCTAGCTCCTTGGCAGGAGTGATTCATGTTCAAATTCAATCCAGTAGCTTGGCATGGGTATTCCATATTTAGATCAAAGTTAAAAATCCAGTTCCTTGGCATGGGTAATCAATGTTCAGATCAAACTTCAAATTCCGATTCCATGGCATCGAGAATCCATGTTCAGATCAAAGTTAAAAATTCAGAACCTTGGCATTGGTAATCTATGTTCATATTGAAGTCTAAAATCCAGCTCTTTCGCATGGATTATCGATGTAGATACGAAAAATTCAAAATCCTTATCCTTGACATAGGTAATCGAGGCTCCTACCAAAGTTCAAATTCCAGCTACTTGGCATGCGTGATCGATGTTCAGATCAAAATTAAAAATCCAAATCCATAGCATGGGAGATCCATGTTTAGAAAAAAGTTCTAAATCTAACTTTTTGGCAAGGGCAATCAATGTTCAAATCAAAGTTCAAAATCCAACTCATTCGCTAAGGTAATCGATGTTCTAATCAAAGTTCAAAATCCAACTCCTTAACAAGGGTAATCCAAGTTCAGATGAAAGTTCAAAATCCAACTCCTAAGCATGGGTAATCCATGTTCAAATCAACGTTCAAAATCCAACTCCATGACATGGACGATCCATGTTCATATCAAAATTCAATATCCAACTCTTTGGCATTAGTAATCTATGTTCAAATTAAACTTCAAAATCTTGTTCCTAAGTATGGATATTCCACATTTAGATCAAAGTTCAAAATCCAACCCCTTAGCAAGGATAATCGATGTTTAGATTAAAGTTTAAACTTACTCCTTGGCATGTTTGATCCATGTTCAACCCAAATTTCAAAATCTAACTCCTTAGCATGGGTAAACGATGTTTAAATCAAAGTTCAAACTCCAGCTCCTTGGCATGGGTGATTCATGTTTAGATCAAATCCAACTTCTTAGCATGTGTAATCAATGTTCCGATCAACGTTCAAAATCTAGCTACTTGGCATGGGTAATCCATGTTTAGATCAAAGTTAAAAATCCAACGCCTTGCCATGGGTAATACATGTTGAGGTCAAAGTTCCAAATCCCGATCCTTGGAATGATTAATCCATGTTCTGATCAAAGTTCAAAATCCAACTCCTTGGCATGGATGATATATATAAAGACCAAAGTTTAAAATACAGCTCTTTAGCATAGGTGATCCATGTTCAGATAGAAATTCAAAATTTATCTCATTGGCATGTGAGATCCATGCTCAAATCAAAGTTCAAAATCAAACTCTTTGACATGGATCATGCATGTTCAAATCAATGTAACAATCCAGCTATTTGGAATGGATGATCCATGTTCAGATCAAAGTTAAAAATCCAGCCCCTTAGCATTGACAATGCATATTCAGATCAAACTTGAAAGTCCATCTCCTCGGTATGGGTGATCCATTCTCAGGTCAAAGTTCAAAATCCAACTTCTTAGCATGGGTGATGCATGTTCATATCAGAGTTCAAAATCCAATTCCATAGCATGGGTGATCCTTGTTCAGATAAAAGTTCAAAATTTAGCTCATTGGCATGGGTAATACATGTTCAGATCGAAGTTCAAAATCCAGTTTTTTTAGAATGGATAATCAATCTTCATGTCAAAGTTCAAAATCCAGCTCCTTGGAATGGGAAAATCAAGTTCAAAATCAAACTCTTTCGCATAAGTGACCAATATTCAGATCAAAGTTTAAAATCCAGCTCAATCGCGTGGGTAATTCATTTTCATATCAAAGTTCAAAATCCGACTCCATGGCATGAGTGATCCATGTTTAGATCAAAGTTCAATATCCAACTCCTTTGCATTGATAATCGATGTTGGTATCAAAGTTCAAAATTCAGCACCTTGGCTCGGGGAAAACATGTTCTGATAAAAATTGAAAATACAGCTCCTCAGCTTGGGTGATCCATGTTGATATCAAAGTTCAAACTCCATCTCTTAGCATGGGTGATCTATATTCATATCAAAGTTTAAAATCCAACTCATCAGCATGGGTGATCCATGTTTAAATACACGTTCAAAATCCAACTCCTTGGCATGGGTGATCCATATTTAAATCAAAGTTAAAAACCAAATTCTTTGGCATAAGTGATGCATGCTCAAATCAAAGTTAAATATCCAGCTATTTGGCATGGGCAATACACGTTCAAATCAAAGTAGAAAATTAAGTTCTTCATCATGGGTGATTCATTTTCAAATCAAAGTTAAAAATCCAGCTCCTTGGCATGGGTAATCCATGTTGAGATTAAAGTTCAAAATCCCACTCCCTGTAATCGATAATCCATGCTCAGATCAAACGTAAAAATCCAACTCCTTAGCAAGAGCGATCAATATTCAGATCAAGGTTTAAAATCCAACTCCTCGGTATGGTGATTCATGTACAGATAGAAGTTCAAAATCCATCTTCTTGGCATGGGTGATTCCAAAAGTGATGCATGCTCAAATCAAAGTTAAAAATCCAACTATTTGGCATGGGTGATCCATGCTCAAATCAAAGTCCAAAATCCAACCCCTTGGGATGGGCAATACATCTTCAGATCAAAGTTTAAAATACAACTCCTCAGCACAGGTGATCCATTTTCATATCAAAGTTCAAAATCCAGCTCCATAACATAAGTGATTCATGTTCAGATCAAAGATCAAAATTCAGCACCTTGGCATGGGTAATCCATGTTCTAATCGAAGTTCAAAATCAAATTCCTTAGCACTGGTAATCAATGTTCATATCAAAGCTCAAAAATCCAACTCCTTGGCATGGGTAAATCAAGTTCAAACCAAAGTTCAAAATCAAACTCTTTCACATGGGTGATCAATATTCAAATCCAAGTTTAAAATCCAGCTCATTGGCACGAATAATTCATGTTCGGATCAAAGTTCAAAATCCGACTCCATGGCATGGGTGATCCAGGTTCAAATTAAAGTTCAACATTAAACTCAATGGCATTGGTAATCCATCTTTAGATCAAACTTCTAAATCTAGCTCCTTGGCAAGGATGATCCACGTTCAGATCAAAGTTCAAAATGTAGCCCCTTGCCATGGCTAATTGATGTTCATATCAAAGTTCAAACTTCAGCTCCTTGACATGTTTAATCCATGTTCAGATCAAAGTTCAATATCCAGCTCCTTAGAATGGATAATCAATGTTCAGATAAAAGTTCAAACTCCAACTCCTTGGCATGGGTAATCCATATTGAGATCAAAGTTCAAACTTCAGCTCTTTGGCATGAGTGAATCATGTTCCAATCAAATACAACTCTTTGAAATGGGTAATCCATATTCAGATTAACATTCAAAATCTAGCTCCTTCACATGGGTCACCTATGTTTAGATCAAAGTTAAAAAAACCAATGCCTTAGCATGGGTAACAAATGTTGAGATCAAAGTTCAAATCCTGTTCCTTGAAATAGGTAATCCATGTTCAGATCAAAGTTCAAAATCAGGCTCCTTGGAATGGTCGATTTATATTAAGATCAAAGTTTAAAATCTAGTTCTTCAAAATGCATGGTCAATGTTCAGATAAAAGTTAAAAATCCAACTCCTTGTCACGGGTGATCCATGTTCAGATAAAAGTTGAAAATACAGCTCTTTGGCATAGGCGATACATGTTCAGATTAAAGTTTAAAATCCAGTTGCTCGACATGGGTGATCCATATTTAGATCAAAGTTTAAAATCATTCTTCTTAGCATGGGTGATCCATGTTCAGATCAAATTTCAAAACCCAACTCCATGGCATGGGTAATCCATGTTTTTATCAAAGTTCAAAAGTCAACTCCTTAGCATGGGTAATCCATGTTCAGATCAAAGTTCAAAATCCAACTACTTGGCATGAGTAATCAATGTTCATATCAAAGTTCAAAATCCCGCTCGAAGGCATGGCTAATCAAGGTTCAGATCAAATTTCAAAATCTAGCTCCTTGGCATAGGTGATTGATATTCAGATAAAAGTTCAAAATCCGGATCAATGGCATGGGAGATCCATGATAAAAAAAAAAAGTTCAAAATCCAACACCTTGACAAGAGTAATCAATGTTCAAAATCCAGCTCACTAGCATAGGTAAGCAATGTTTAGATCAAAGTTAAAAAAATCCCTCAACTACTTGGCAAGGCTAATCGATTTTCAATCAATGTTCAAAATCTAGCAACTTGGCATGGGTAAATCATGTTCAAACCAAAGTTAAAAATCAAACTCTTTAGCATGGGTGATCAAATGTTCAAATCAAAGTTCAAAATCCAACTCCTTAACATGGGTTATCCATGTTTAGATAAGAGTTCAAAATCCGTCTCAATGGCATGGGTGATCCCTATTCATATCAAAGTTTAAAATCCAACTCCATGGCATTGATAATTCAAATTCAGATCAAAGTTCAAAATCCAACACCTTGGAAAGGGAGATCCATCTTCAAATCAAAGTTCAAAATCCACCTCAGTGGCATGAATAATTCAAGTTCAGATCAAAGTTCAAAATTCGATTCTTTGGCATGTGCGATCCAAGTTCAGATCAAATTTCAAAATTCAGCTCATTGGCATAGGAAATCGATGTTCTGATCAAAGTTCAAAATCAAGTTCATTGGCATTGGTTATCAATGTTTAGGTCAAAGTTTAAAATCCAACCCCTTGGCATGGGCGACCATGTTTAAATTTCAAAATTCAACTCCTCAACATGGGTAATTCATGTTCAAATCAAAGTTCAAAATCCAACTCCTTGGAATGGGCTATACATGTTCTTATAAAAGTTGAAAATCCAATTCCTCAGCATGATTAATCCTGTTCAAATCAAAGTTCAAAATTCAGCTGCTTGGAAAGGGTGATCCATGTTCAAATTAAAGTTCAAAATTCAACTTCGTGTCATGGGTGGTCCATGTTTAGATGAAAGTTAAAAATTGAGCTCATTGGCATGGGTAATCGATGTTCATATCAAAGTTCAAAATCCTATACCTTAGCAAGGGTAATCGAGGTTTTAGATAAAAGTATAAAATTCAAATCCTTGGCAAGGGTGATCAATGTTTAGATCAAAGTTCGAAATCTAAATCCATGCCATGGGAGATCCATGTTCAAAGAAAAGTTCTAAATTGAAGTCATAGGCAAGGATAATTAAAGTTCTTATCAAAATTCAAAATCTAGCTCAATGACAAGGGCAATCAATGTTCATATCAAAGTTCAAAATCCAACTCCTTCGCAAGGGTAATCCATCTCCATATCAAAGTTCAAAATCCAGCTCCATAATATGAGTAAATCATGTTCAAACCAAAGTTCAAAAATCACACTTTGGCACGGGTGATCAATGTTTAGATCAAAGTTCAATATCCAACTCCATGATATGTGTGATCCATGTTTAGATCAATGTTCAACATCCAACTCTTTGGCACTGGTAATACATCTTCATATCAAACTTCAAAATCTAGCTCCTTGGAATGGATGATCCATGTTTAGATCAAAGTTCAAAATCCAGCTCCTTAGCATGGATAATTGATGTTCAGATGAAAGTTCAAACTCAAGCTCCTTAGAATGATTGATCATGTTCATACTAAAGTTCAAAATCCAACTCATTAGCATGAGAAATCAATGTTCAAATCAAAGTTCAAACTTCAGCTCCTTGACATCGATGATTCATGTTCAGATTTAATCCAACAGCTTAGCATGGATAATCCATGTTTAGATCAAAGTTAAAAATCCAGTTCATGGCATGGGTAATCAATGTTCAGATCAAAGTTCAAAATCCAGCTCCTTGACATGTGTAAATCATATTCAAACCAAAGTTCAAAATCAAACTCTTTAGTATGGGTGATCAATTATTCAAGTTCAAAATTGATCCTCTTGGCATGGGTAATTCATGTTCAAATCAAAATTCAAAATCTAGTTCATCGGCATGAGTGATCCATGTTCAGACCAAAGTTATAAATCCAACTATTTGGCATGGGTAATCTATGTCCATATCAAAGTTCAAAATCCAGCTTGTTGGCATCGGTAATCGATGTTCATATTAAAGTTCAATTAAAGTTCCAAATCCAGCTCCTTAGGATAGATAATCGAGGTTCGAATCAAAGTTCAAAATCCAACTCATTGGCATATGTAATCAATGTTCAAATCAAAGTTTAAAATTCAACTCCTTGGCAAGGGTAATCCATTTTCAGATCAAACTAAAAAATAATGCGCCTTGGCATGCGTAATTCATGTTGAGAACAAAGTTTAACATCCCACTTCTTGGAATTGGCATTCAATGTTCAGATCAAAGTTCAAAATTCAGCTCTTTGGCATGGACAATCTATATTCAGATCAAAGTTTAAATTCCAGCTCCTTAGCATGGGTGATACATGTTCAGATAGAAGTTTAAAATCCATCTCCTTGACTTGGGTGATCCGTGTTCAAAATCAAACCCATTGGCATGGGTGATGAATGATCAAATCAAAGTTAACAATCCAGCTACTTAACAATGCTGATTCATGTTCAGATCAAAGTTCAAAATCCAACCCCTTGGAATGGGTAATACATATTCAGATCAAAGTTTGAAATCTAGCTCCCTAGCATGGATGATCAATTTTCAAATAAAGGTTCAAAATCCATCTCCATGGCATGAGTGATTCATGTTCAAATCAAAGAACAAAATTCAGCTCCTTGGGATAAGAAATCCATGTTCAGATAGAAGTTCAAAATCCAACTCCTTGGCATTGGTAAATCATGTTCTAACCAAAGTTCAAAATCAATCTCTTTGGCATGGGTAATCAATGCTCAGAGCAAAGTTTAAAATCCAGGTCCTTAGCTTGGGTAATTCATGTTCAGATCAAAGTTCAAATTTTGATTCCATGGCATGGGGGATCCATGTTCAGATCAAAGTTCAAATTTCAGCACCTTGGCATCGATAATCTAGGTTCATATTAAAGTCCAAAATCCAGCTCCTTGGCATAGGTTATCGATGTACATTTCAATCAAAATCTGGTTCCTTAAGATGGGTAATCGAGGTTCCTATCGAAGTTCAAATTCCAACTATTTGGTATTGGTGATCAATTTTCAAATCAAAGCTAAAAATCTGGATCCATGGCATGGGAGAACCATGTTAAAAAAAAAGTTATAAATCCAACTTTTTGGCAAGGGTAATCAATGTTCATATCAAAGTTCAAAATGCAACCCATTGGCATGGGTAAAATCAATGTTTTAATCAAAGTTCAAAATACAGCTCCTTGGCAATGGCAATCCATAGTCAGACCAAAGTTCAAAATCCAACTCCGAAGCATTGATAAATCATGTTCAAACCAAAGTTCAAAATCAAATTCCATGGCATTGGTAATCTATCTTCAAATCTAGCTCCTTCTCATGGATGATCCATGTTCAAATCAAAGTTCAAAATCTAGCTCCTTAGCATGGGTAATTGATGTTCAGATCAAAGAATAAACTCCAACTCCTTGGCATGTTTAAATCAAATTTCAAAATACAGCTCATTCGCATGGGTAATCAGTAATCAAATCAAAGTTCAAACTCAAGCTCCTTCGCATGGGTGATACATGTGCAGATCAAATCCAGCTTCCTAGCATATGTAATCCATGATCAAATCAACGTTCAAAATCCAACTCCTTGGCATAGGTGATCCATGTTCAAACTAAAGTTAAAAATCCAACGCATTCGCATTGGTAATCCAAGTTAAAATCAAAGTTCAAAATCCCACTCCTTGGAATGGTTAATCCATGTTCAGATCAAAGTTCAAAATCTAGTTCCTTGGCATTGGCGATATATATTCAAATTAAAGTTTAAATCCAGTTCTTCAGCATGGGTGATCCATGTCTAGATAGAAGTTCAAAATCCATCTCCTTGAAATGTGTGATCCATCTTCAAATCAAAGTTCAAAATCAAACTCTTTGACATAGGTAATGCATGCTCAAATCAAAATAAAAATTCCAGCTATTTGGTAAGGGTGATCCATGTTCAGGTAAAAGTTCAAAATCCAACTCCTTAGCATGGCAATACATGTTTAGATCAAAATTGAAAATCCAGTTCCTCAGCATGGATGATCCATTTTCAGATCAAAGTTCATAATCCAACTCCTTGTCATGGGTGATCCATGTTCAAATTAAAGTTCAAAATCAAGCTCCATGGCATGGATGATCCTTGTTCATATCAAAGTTCAAAATTCAGCTCATTGGCATGGGTAATACATGTTCAGGTCAAAGTTCAAAATCAAGCTCCTTAGCATGGGTAAATCAAGTTCAAAATCAAACTCTTTTGCATGAGTGGTCAATGTTCAGATCAAAGTTTCGAATCCAACTCCATGGCAAGGATAGTTCATGCTCGGATAAAATTTCAAAATCCGACTCCATGACATTGGTGATCCATGTTCAGATCAAAATTCAATATCCAACTCCTTGGCATTGGTAATCCATCTTTATATCAAACTTCAAAATCTAGATCCTTGGCATAGAAGATCCACTTTCAGATCAAAGTTCAAAATCCAGCCACTTAGCATGGGTAATCAATGTTCAAATCAAAGTTCAAACTCCAGCTCCTTGGCATGTATAATCCATGTTCAAATTAAATTTCAAAACCCAACTTCTTACCATTAGTAATCGATGTTTAGATCAAAGTTCAAAATCCAACACCTTGGCTTGGGTGAAACATGTTCATAACAAAGTTGAAAATTGAGATCCTTGGCTTGGGTGACCCATGTTCATATCAAAGTTCAAAATCAAGCTCCTTGGCATAGGCAATCAATATTTAGATCCAAGTTTAAAAACCAGCTCCTCAGCATGGGTGATCCATGTTTAGATCAATGTTCAGAATCAAATTCTATATCATAAGTGATGCATGCTCAAATCAAAGTTAAAAATCTATCTATATGGCATGGGGGATTCATGTTTAGATCAAGGTTCAAAATCCAACCCCTTTGCAAGGGCAATACAAGTTTAAATCGAAGATGAAAATTCAGCTCTTCATCATGGGTGATCCATTTGTAATCAAAGTTCAAAATCCAGCTCCTTGGCATGGGTAATCCATGTTGAGATCAAAGTTCAAAGTCCCGCTCCTTGAAATGGGTAATCCATGCTCAAATCAAACTTAAAAATACAGCTCATTGGCAAGAGTGATCTATATTCATATCAAAGTTTACAATCCAGCTCATCAGCATGGGTGATCCATGTTCAGATAGAAGTTCAAAATCCATATCCTTGGCATGGGTGATACATGGGCTATGCATGCTCAAATCAAAGTTTAAAATCCAAGTATTTGGCATGGGTGATCCATGTTCATATCAAAATTCAAAATCTAGTTCCTCAGCAAGGGTGATTCATTTTCAGATGAAAGTTCAAAATTGAGCTCCAGCATAGGTGAAGCATGTACAAATAAAAGTTCAAAATCGAGCTCCTTAACATGGGTGTAGCATGTACAAATTAAAGTTCAAAATCTAGCTCCATGGCATGGGTGATCCATTTTGAAATCAAAGATCAAAATTAAGCTCCTTGGCATGGGTAATCCATCTTCAAATCGAAGTTCAAAATCCAACTCCTTGGCTACGGTAATCGATGTTCATATCAAGTTCAAAATCTAGCTCCTTAGCATGGGTCAATCAAATTCAAACAAAAGTTCAAAGTCAAATTTTTTGACATGGGTGATCAATGTTCAGATCTAAGTTTAAAATCCAGCTCCTTGGCAAGAGTAATTCATGTTCAGATCAAAGTTCAAAATTCAACTCGATAGCATGGGTGATTCATGTTCAGATCAAAGTTACAATATTAAACTTCATGGCATTGGTAATCCATCTTCAGATCTGTGGACATCGCGAAAAGGGATCCGCGACCCACTTCGGGGTTGTTTAGAGTCGCCACCAACTCGGGTTTTTACAGACAGGGTTGGACATCTGCCTCCTTTCCAAGGGAAGAGAGGGTTCAGGATTTTTAAGGCCCGGGCTGAGCACTTGGGCCTAGGGGTTTGACTCTCTTTTGGTCTGATTTACAGGGATCCGGGTAAGTTGTTTGGTTGCAATTGGGGAAGGTGTTAGGCACCCCAACTACCCACCTTTTTAAGGTGGCTCCTTTAACCTAAACATTTATTTTATTTTTATTAAACAATGTATAAAAGCAGGAGAGTTTTAAGGTGGTTTTTGTCAGTACGCCTGATCTCCAGGTTGTACGCCTAATCTTTGGTACGCTTGAACTCTAACTTAGTTGGAATTCAGGCATATGTTGGACAGTCTGCACTTAGACGTACATATCTCTCTCAACATAACTCGGAATTGAGCGTGGTTGGTCTCTTTGGGAAGCTAAGAGAGAGATATTTCCAGCAAGGTATAATGAGCATAATTTCATAGTATGCATGAAATAGGTATACACCTGATCTTTAAGTACGCCTGAACTCCATGGAAGTTAGAGTTCAGGCGTACTGGTTCTGAGTCAGAAACTAGCAACCTATTTTTTGGGGTTTTGGGCCATCTCTTGAGGTCCAATGGGTCTCAAAATTTTATGAAGAGATAGTTTAGGACCTCAGGTATGTCTCTGAAAATTTTCATACCCATTGGCCAAGGATAAACCTCTTTTTGGAATTTCCAAAAGGGGTGGGTTCTATGCAGTTTTGCATAGATCTCTGTGAAATCCGAGGGTTGTGGGGCCCATTCCTGGAGTTATACAGATGGGGTTGGGCTCAAATTTTATAGGGAATGTCTTAACATTATTATAAGACTACTGTAAGAAAATTAGATCAAAATAGCTAGCACATAGGGCGTTATTGAACAAACAAGTTGGATGACTAAATTTATTGCAAAATAAGAACAATAGAAAATAAACTCAAAGACAATTCTAGTAAAATACCAAAACTGAAATAAAATGGAACACAAAAATTAAATAAAATATATAAATCAGTTATCTAATAAATAAAAAAGGAATCAAATAGAAACAAGAAATAAAAAGTAAATTAAAATTCGGACACCCCACTTGACTCAAACTGTGAAGTGCAGAAACACTTCAAATCAGTGAGCAAGTG